>JAQZBX010008921.1:0-40574 GCA_029593785.1 Cabassous unicinctus | reverse complement strand
GAGACCCGATGTCAAAAGGACTGTTAGGATTCATCCCATGAGTTAAAGTGCTGGAGGCTGAGTCATCTGCCTTGCTACCCAAAGCCTGCAGCCCCACAGCATCAGTATCACCTGGAGCCTGTGAAAACCACAGACTCTTAGCCCCGACAGCAGCCCTACTGGTCACTTGGGTTCCATGAGTTCTTGATAATCTCCCAATATTTTTCTTTTTCACTTAAAATAGAGTCAGTTTCTATTACTTACAACTGAAAAGTCTTAACTGATGCACAGGTTATTTTAATTTCCTTTCAAATGTGTCTCACCATTTCTAAAATTTCTATCCTGTGCATATTCTACTTTTGTAACCAGTAAAACAAACAAGTTATTTAAAAATACATGCCTCCTTGAAACCAGAAAGCTGTGCATTTAGACCACATTGCTTTGGTCTTTTATACTTGAAGAATTATTTTTTTTCAAAAACTACATTGTGTTTTGGTGTTATGGTCTCTGCCTACACTGAGAGATAAATCAGAAGCAGCTGCATGACATTTACTGTTGTTTTTGAAGGGATGTTTTTGAGGATATTGTTCATGAATTTCCCTTCTGAGGAACTCCCTAGAAAATTTATCTCATGCCTCTGTGCCAAGGAGAGCTAAGAATCTCCTGAGAACTAATGTTTTACATGCATTGGAAACCAACGCTTTCCCCAAATTTCTTAATCATTAGAATCACCTGTATTGCTTGGTAATTAGATTAATCACACACTAAATCACAATCTCTAAGGGAGGGTCTTGGTGATGTACATGATCAACTAATTGTTTGTGGCTGAACACTAACCTCACCTGGGAAGCTTTTAGACTCTGCAATGCCTGGACCCCAACCCAGTTCAATTAAATCAGAATCACTGGGGTCGGGTGCAGGTAGTGGAATTTTATTTTTTAAAAGGCACCTGGTAATCACAGCATGCAGTCAAGATTGAAAAGCACTGCTTTGCCTAAATTTGTAGCCCATCCAATTTTCTTGGCCTTACAATAACCATTTTCTAAAATTAAGTATAACCATTGGCTTCAGTGTGCTGCCCCTTTCCCCGTTTTGTTCCGTTTTAAACGTATATGTAATGCTATTGCATCATAGGAGGCGGATGAATGAATGAATGAATGAATGAACTGAACAGCCAAAACCAATTAGCAAACATTCTGTCACATATGCCAGAACATCAGGAGATGAAAGCAACCACTTTTCCCAAGAAATTTCTCTCCCTGACAACTCTTTCGTCATCCAGTATTAATTGCAGCAGATTGAGGCAATCTGGCAAGATACAGAGCAGAAGCCTAAACAAAGCTGTGCCTGTTATCTGATTCGGGCATCCAGGGCAAGGTCTGGGAGCTGCGGAATGTGAGGGGGGAAAGCAAGGGTAGAGATAGGGGATGGAGAGCATCCTCTGCCAAAGTGCCAGCTGTTCCACCCTATGGGAAAACCAACACTCAGTGCTGCCTCCTGGCTTCTCGTGTTCCACATGATGGTCTCTAATACATGGGCACAGTGATACAAGTTTAGACCAAGGGCATATCCAGGAGTCTTGAAGAGCCTCAATTCCCAAACTACAAATGCTCATGAGACTCTATCACAATGGCTTATCGCCAACTCCTGCTATGTCCAGGACTCATAGCTCAGTTTATACTTGCCTGTATTCTATCAGCAAGTGCCACCCTCCATTGCCTAAAGATGTTTTCAAAATTCATGTTATCCAGCTACAGCATCTTTGACAATGTCCCTGGGTCATGGCCCAATTCTAGAAAGCAATATTTAAGCCATCCACATTTATATGCACTTATATAGTGCTCTACTCTCAAGCTAATAGCCAGATGGAATGAATCAATAATAATAATAGTTAATATTTACTGAATACATATCTTTGGGCAAGCACTTTGCATGTATTAACTCATTTTATCTTTTCAAAACTCTGAAGGGTAGGTGTTATGATGTTACCTTCACTTTTCAAATAAGGAAACAGATACAGAGAGGTTAAGTAAATTGTCTTTAGGGGTGAAATTTTGGGGAGTGGAGCCCCAACATTCTGTATGCTCAATAATTTCTCTGTGATCATGTCACTGTTGCACATTTTACAGATGACAGCATGGGCTTATCTAACTCACCACATGGGAATTTGCTTATTGCTTACTCCTTCTACTGGAATGCCCCACTTGCATTGTAACTCTGGCTTTTACTCACGTTACTTGGCTAAACTACTTGTCCCACCCTAGCAGGAGGCCAGCAAGATCCTGGGAGAGCCACTGGTTATTCAAGGAGTTCTTAAAGACTCCCTTTGGCATGAAAAAAAAAAAAAAAGCAGTATAAAGCATACAATGACAGACACTAGGTCTCAGGAGAGAAAATCTGACAGTGAGATACCATCTGTTTCTACTCCTATCTATACGGACCATCTGCTCCTGCTCAAAATACTGCACGACTGCTACTTAGGGTCATTTAAGGTCAGAGGACTCATCAACCCTTCAACTGTGTCTATCCATACACCCACCTTGTCTTCTGTTGCTGTCTGCCATGCTTGGCTCACCAAAGTCCCACACTTCACTTCTCAGGGCTGAATCCAGCCTTGACAATGAGAGATGTAGGTTGAGGATATATGGTAGGGACAGTACTGGATTCCCATTAATATGAAACTTAACCCCAGCAGCAGGTAAAATTGGAAGCTTGAGACTGCAAATTAGTCATGGAAACCTCTCTCCCATATCACAAACATGGGATCAAAACTTGGAGTCCTTGGCTTTATCCTGCTTAAGAAGCTCTAAAGGGAAGAGGATGGGATTATAACTATCCCAATCCCTGGTCATATAAACTTGGCCCTCGTGCATTATACTTTTGCTGATCCACAAATGCTAGCTTCAGGATTTAGCTGCAATTCAAAGCAATTTGCCAGGTGATCCCTTTTCTCTGCAACCCTTTGTTCGCTCCCAGCTCCTTTTCCTTCAATGCCTTTGTGCTGTTTGATCTGGGCTCTGGGCTCCAATACCAGCCACTCCCTCAGGCCTTGCCAGGTTGTGGTGCTGTCTCAGGTGGGTTCTTCAGAAGTATATGCTAAGACAGAGTTTATTAGGGATCAATAGTTATGTAAGGAAGGGCAAGAAACAGGATAGGGCAGAAGAAAAATTTGCACTGCATGCAGGCCCAACAAAGCCTCCGCAGCTCAGTGTGGAGTTCCCGAGGGAGTACTGTTCTTCAGAATTGTTTCTTCTTTGGCCAGAATGGTGGGGCACTTGGTTCCTGCCTTGCTCAGTCTCCAGAGGCAGGCTGCCCTGCGAAAGGCCTGCAGCTGAGGCAGTACCTCACGGCACTGATGGCCGGCGGCCATCTTCTGAGTCCTTCCTTGAAGAGGGATCTAGGCACAGCATCTTCGTGTTCTCCACCGGTGCCCTTCTTGACGCTCGCCTCAGGGTGTGCTATCAAATCCCTGGTGTGGGTTTCTCCCTTCACTTGCTCCTCCAGCTCCACCTCACACGGTATCCCGTGAAAACTCCATGTTCTGGGCCCTGGCTTGCAGAATCTCAAATCTGGATTGGAGGATTGAAGAGGATAAACTCATAATGAGTTTGAGTCTGCATTCAGAGATTCATCTCTCTCTCCTATGCTTTCTCAGGCTCTCACTTTCATTTCACTTGGGGTTTTCTTCATACCTACTTCCTTGAAGGATTCTGGGCTCTTCCTCTTTCTAAAGTGTTCCTTTAGTTCTGTAACCTCAGATGGATCGTTTTTAGTTCTGAGATAACTCCTTTTTCAAAACTGGTTCAATGCATCTCAAACTTTCCACCAAAGAATTCTCAACTTTAGAGAAGGAGAATGTGTGCTCCAGGGGTCCCAAAAGAATAGCTCAGAGCTGCTTTCTCTAGACACAAAATTGTTTTGAAGTCTCTGTATTTTATCCTAAAAATTCATGTGAATTTTGCATTCTACTCTATAATCCAAGTGTGCTAGACTTAATATTAAAATAATGTTTTAAATTACTAGTGAATAAATTTATTCAGGAAGATAAATCAAATGTATGCAACCTTCTGACATAACCTCGCATATATCAGCCTTAAATCTGTAGAACTAGGAGGTCATACTTCTGTGGCTTGGACAAATAACTCTCATAGAATCACTGAATAAGGATTTAGAATATTTTAAGATCAACATACGTGCACTAAATTATGTTTTCACAATATTTTATATTTTAATGTGTATTCAAAATGAAATTATAAATTAACAAGATCAACAAATTTCAGAGGGAAGAGAAGATTTCCCTTCAAATCAAAAATTAGATGGTAAATTTAATTAAGTATCAATAAATAATCTTGGCAAGTTGTACCATTTAAGCTGGAAACATCATTTAAGCACAAATCATTAAAGACATTTATATGTAGAAGTAAACACAATGTATTTTAAGGTTAGAGTTCTCTGAAAGCCTAACTTAAGAATATCATTTGTAGTTTCAGTCTGCAGAAATATCTAAAATATCAAGACTTCAGACTCTGAAAAAACAAATAAAAGATACGTTATTTAGGCCAATCTCAACTATGTTTTTCAACAAATTGATATAAGGATAAGGCAACATCCAATTATTCATTTAACAACTGTTGAGCACTTTTGAGTACCAACTATGTGTCATGCTCCATTCTAGGTGCTGGGAAACAGTGAGGATCAAGGCAAGCTGCCTCATTCTTCCAGGCAGCATACTTTGTAGAAGGGGAAACATAAACCTGAGAATTTAAAATTGTAATCTTTGGCAAGAATCTAGCATGCAGATATGCTGTGATATTGCTAAAAGGCAGAATTGTATGCTTTGACCATCGACCAGGCAGAGGGAAGACTTAAAGTCTTCTTAATTCTAAGAAGATTTAACTGAGATATATGTTTAAATGAGTGATCCCTCCAGCCCTGCATAAAGATGATTTGAGGGCATGCTCAAAGGCAAGTCTAAAAACTTCTTCCAAAAATTATTCTTCACGTTTCAATTAAGCAAATACTTAGTGCGCATTTACTATGCAAGCACTCTGGAGGATAAAAGGGGCAAAAATGTCTTATGGGTTTGATATTATTTTCATACACTCTCCCACCTAAAAAATCTCACCCCCTAATAAGTGAGATGGTGGTGCCCAAATTTTAATTAATGCCTGAACTATCTCTACTATTTTTATGTGTTTATATCATTTACCCAACTTTTTATTCAAAAAATGTTTCCTGAACACCTACTCTGTGCCATGCACTGCCCTAAGTGCTGGGTATATAGCAGAGAACAAAATAAAGCACTGTATCTGCCTATCCTGAGTCTTATTGTTCACAAAAAACAAACACATACATAATTAGAACATGCCAAAGTCTATAAATGAAACAATAGGACATTGCGGTAGAGAAAAATAGGATTGGCCCATATAGGTAAGATGTTGAGGGACGGGCTTTCCAGACAGTGATAATTCATCTGAGATCTAAAAGATGAAAAGGAGCTAGAACCAGGGCAAAAACATTGGGAACAGCATAAGCAAATGCCCAGCATGGGAAGGCCCCTATAATGTTGGACCACCATGAAAGAAGGTATATGATGATGTGAAAAGGAGGACAGAGACCAGACAAAAGTGAGAATTCTGAATTCATTTTCAGTGTAATAGGATGCCACTTAAGGGTTTTAAGCAAGAAAAATAACACTATGATGTCCTTGTAGAGAATAAATTTAGGATGGCGAGATAAGGCATGGGGAGACCCATTTGAGATATTATCGTAATACTTCCAGAAAGTATTGACTGTGGCTTGGACCATGTTAGAGCAAAGAGATGAATATGGGACATATATTATTATAATTGGCACAACTTGAGATGGATAGGGGAGGGAAAGATGACTCTAACCAGATATTGTAGGCTGTGAGTCCTATTAGGAGGCACCAAATATTGTGATGGGAAAGACTAGCAGAAATTACTTTCAATCTGTTAAGTTTGAGATGCTTAGGAAACAATCAAATAGAAAAATCAGGTAGAGAGTTGTATCCACAACACTAGAGAAGACTCGACTTGAGGTTTAAATTTGGAAAGCAGAAGCAAAACTTTGGTATCTAAAGCAGTGGGAATGGATGAGCTCACCTAAGGGGTGTAGAAAGAGTAAGAAAGGGCCCTAATAAATAGAAATATTTAAGGGTTTGATAGAGCAGGAAAAACTATTAAATGATGTTTCCAAGGAGAAGCCAAAATTATCAGCATAGAACTAGGAGTTAATGTTATTAAAAAACAGAGGGTCAGCTACTGAAGGTAGACGGGAGTTGTCAACACCACTGAGAGCTTCTGAGAGAGCTAATACAGGGTGGAGGGAAAGTGTTCAGTGGGTTTATTAGCACAGAGTCCTTTTGTATCCTGACAAGAGTAACTTCAGTAAAAAGCAAGAGCTGAAGCCACACAAGAGCTGACTGATGAGTGAATGGCAGGGCGGAAGCACAAGAGAATAAAGCCTGGAACGCACAGGAGATAGCTTGTGAACAATGAGGCCCTGGCCTGTCTGCTCATTGTCTATGTAAGCATTGTTTAGCAGCAGGTGATAGAACTGGGTAGGGAAGAGTGAGACCAGATTGCAGGGGACCGTGATGACACAGCTGAGGAATTAGTATAAGTAATACTGATTATCATCATCTAGTCCCCACTTAGTTACAGCTACACATTCTGCCATTTTCTAGGCTTGTGACTTTGAGCAAATTACTTAGCCTCCCTGTGCTTCAGTAAAATACTATACATAGTATTTTATGCTATGTATAAAATGGTAATGATAATTAAATCTAACCTCAAAGACTTGTGAGTATTTAATGAGATAATATGTGCTTTGGACAGTGGCCCATTTTAAATGCTCACTAACTAGAATTATATTATCATTCTTATTATTGGTAGTAGCATATGCAATTAAAAATAAAATAACTGTGATCCTAAAACAAAGAGTCTTTAATTGTAAATGACAGCCATTGGACAACTAAGCCCTGGGAAAGAAAGATATTGGAGACAAGTTCAAAGATGTTGGTTTTTACCTTGCTTCTGACAAGACCGGGTGACCTTAGGACAGTCATTTCAAAACTATCTGGAAGTTATTTTGCTCATTTATAAAATGGGGTTGGACAAAAGTTATTTCTTAATTTCAGCTCACCTTCATATTTCTATAACTATAATATTCGTGAAAATCAGAAAAATATCAGTGAAATGATAGTCCAAAAAAAACTAAGTACTCCAGGAACATACTATATTATGAGTCAAAAACAAGCATCTCAATGTTTTCATATACAAATGTAAATATGCATACTTATATATTTTGTTTACTAACCTCACAAATAAAAATATGGTCTGTACTGTTCATGGGATTGGGACTTCTACTTAAAGTTGAAAATATGGTAGCCTCTAGCCATGTGTGGCTTTTAAATTTTAAATTCATTAAAATTGAATTAAGTTCAGTTCCCCAGTCACACAGGCCATACTTTAAGTATTTAATAGCTACATGTGGCTTGTTGCTCCTGAATTGGATAATGCAGATACAAAACATTTGCATCATTGCAGAAAGTTCTATTAGAAAATGCTGAGTTAGAGTATTCCCCATTTCTTATATATTTCTGTGCATTTTTGAATATATTTCTTCCCTTAACTTCATCTTTCAAACAGTATCACCAAGTGACCAAACCTTGAACAGATGCTGGGGTGTCCTCTGAGAAAATATGCCACCACTAAACTGTCATCTCCTCCTAATGTTTGCTTAATTTTTCTTAGGTTACACCACCGAACATTGCATTTTTAAGCTGAAATATCCTATGGCAATTCTTCTAGAAATGTTATTCTTTAATGTGAAGCAGTTTTTCAAGAATCCCACTATTTCATTTTAATTTAATTGTGTCTATAAAGCATAACATAAAATCATGAAGTTCTACAAGAGGAAATCAGAAGTTGAAGAACTATTGCTGTCATCCCATATGCATTTGGAAGTAGACTTTATAAGCACAGGGATAAGACATAATCTCATTTGTTTTATGATATGACAGAAGCCAGTCATGGCTTAATTAATTCAGGGTTGTTTTCATTTTGGTTGGATGGGACAGATCTGTTAATAGAAACAATGTATAAATAAAGACGATCCAGAAAAGGATGTTGAATATAGAGGGGGAGGGACCTGACAAGAACTAAGGTCTGCAAAAAATCATCTTTCCATGAGAGACAAAAACTGGCTGTAGACAGATGCTTATAAGACCCGAGCTTTGTTGAAGAGGACAGCTTTATAAATAGATGCACAATAACAGCAGCCAGCTGTTCAAAATAATTGCCAGGCAATATTTGGTGATGACAACCTGAAGAAAGTCATCAATGCAATTATTTCACACCAGATCAGTCCGGTGGATCTGTTGAACCCTCGTGCCTGTTGTGAGTGAGTGAGATATTCATTATTTTTGAAATGCCAATGTTGCTTGCTCATTTTCTCTATATTAAACAGTGACTTTAGCAGCAATTATATTGCTGTATTTTTATTAATAATTTAGTTGGGGACAATTAAGTCAATAAGTTAGAGTTCCATATATGTGAGGCTAAGTTTCAATACACTTAGAGAGACAGACTGTGTCCCAACATAAAGGACTGTCATTTCAGAGAAGTATGCAAGCTTGCTGTAAGGGCATTGTGGAAGGAATGTTCAGGAAACTGAGGACAATGTCCTGTTGTTAATATCTTGATCATGTCATCATCATATACTCAGAAGACCTTCCCGATAGTTCTGTAAACTCTATCAGTGATTCTCCAAATGCATTTATTTTATAACCACTCATGCTCATATCCATTCATTCACTTCCTTCCATTATCTCTTAAATGTCCGGAATCTTCCTCCTGTTCCTTCCCCAATCCTTTGTCTTTAAAACACAGTTTAGTTATATAACTATTATTTTGCTATGGATCAACCAAAGTTTCACGAACTTTTCAGGTCCTCATAATCAGAGCTTCTTTGTTAAAATCTTATGTTATTTGATTAACATCCTCATAACATTTTTCCTGAGGCATTTGCTGTATGATGTTTCACGTGGCATTTGGACAAATTTTTGCAGCTGATTTGTTTCTCCATTGACAACAAATCAGACTTCCATGACACAACAGCATGGGGAAGATGTCCAAGGGTAGAGTGTAAAGGTTATTCATTCAACAAATATTTAGTCAGTGATAAGTGTATGTGTAGTGGAGACAAGTTATAGGATCCCAGTGTGGAGCTTTGTTGGCTAAGTTAAATGAAATGATCTTTCAATCTTCAAATTTTGCAAAAGAAATGGACCATTAGCTTCAAATTGATGTTGGAACAATTTATTTACCTGTAGCTTTGGCATATCTTGTTCTTACCTTCATCTCTACCTCTAGATATTGTTTCCTGAATAAATATTTTGGTTTGGGGGGCATTGATTACATCAGTAAATATTTCTTGAGCACCCATTATGTGTTAGTGGGAAGTAGAACACAAAAGAGTTAATATGACTCTTCTAATATTACATAATACCTATGAATGGAGAGACATGCTATGGCCAAGTCCATGGATTAGAAGACAATACAGTTAAGTTGCCAATTCCCCTCAATTCATCTATAGATTTAAAGCTGTACCAATCAAAACCCCAGCAGGCTTTTATTTTTTCAGAAATTGACAAGTTGATTCTAAAATTTATAAGGAAATATAAAGGATCTAGACTATATATATTCTAGATCCTTTATATATATTCTAGATCCTTTGTATGTATGCCTACGTGTGTATATATGGCATAATGGCTAAGAGATACTTCTAGATTTAAAAATATTAAGAGGTTAGGAGAAAATTATTTTAAATTGTATTTTCAGCTTTTACCAAGATTTATTTATTTGTACTATAGCTGATGAAATAATTAGATACTTTTCCCCCAACCATTCTTTTCTTCAACTTCAAAACTTTGTTAGTAATATTGTTTTTCCATTGTCAAGAATTAGAAAATTTTCATTCTGTTCTGTAAGTCCACAGTTGCTTAGTTTTAATTTTATATTTAATATGATTTAACGCTTATCAATTATATTTTCACCATGGGATCTCCTTACGTCAGATTTTTATTTTGATTTATTACTTGGTTGTCCATATTTCATTGTTGAGTAATTTTTCCAATAAGGTTCACAGTTTCAGTATTCCGTGATCTTCAGCATGCTTGTGGCTATTAGTCTGTTGACTCTATATGTCTGAAGGACAAATTTGTTGGCTCTGAAATCTTTGGTCACTATTTTACTTAGATCTTTGTAGACATTGTTCTGTCTTCTGGCATTAACATTGCTAGAACTCATGATTTTTCTCTGTTTGCATGTGATTTTGCTTTTTTAAAATGACTATTCACAAGGTTATTTATCCTTGAAATTAAGAAATGTCTTCAATATATGTTTAGTGTTATAATTTTTTTTCATTTTTATTTAATTCATAGCCATTATGTCATTCAAGTTGCATATTCGGGTCTTTATTTCAGAAAAGTTTTCTTCCATTATATCTATTACTTCTATAACATCCATTTTTTTCTTTGTTTTTCCAGAAATAGGTTCTCCTTTTTAACCCATACCCATTATATTCACCTTAATTCTTTTTACAGCTTTTTATTTTCATTTTCTTATTTTTATTTATTTCTGCCTCTTCTTCATGTCTTTATTTTTTATACAATGTGGCTGTTCCCCTTTAATGAATATTTACACTTCCATTTCTTTCCTGAGCTCTACCAGCTCTTTTTACTTCCTACTACTGATATTCCATTCTTCGCTCCCTCCCTCCCTTCCTTTGCTTCCTTGCTTCCTTTTGAAACTTTTTTTTTTTGTTAGAAAAATAACTTAAAGGCCCAAGAACTATTTTTCTCAATTATTTCTCTGTTTCCAGGTGTAATATTTTTTCTTGTCTGTTTATTTGGTTTTTGCTTCTATTTCTTTCCTCTTTCTTTCTCCCCATACTGTGATTCATACTGTGTCCCACTTCATTGTTTACTTTTTACTTATTATTCATCTCTGAATGTGTTCAACTCTGAACAGCTATTTGCTAATGAAATAGGAAAGAAATTGATTCAGCCTGGCTGGTCCCCAGATTTAAGTCAAGCTCATATTCTCCAACATCCTCTCACTAAATGTGTTATTACTTTATCCTGGGTGCCTATCTGCTTTCAGTTTTTGCTGCTTCATAATCAGAGTGGGCTATAGTGAAGCCCCCTAAGTAATTTGCTCTCTGAATTATTATTGGTTTTAAAAGCTTTCCCTCCCTACACAGACATTTTTGGCTAGGATGTTATATAAATCATCATAAAAAAGGTTTATGCTAAAATCATCTCTTTTGATAATCTTTTCTACCAAAATAATCACTCTAGGACATTCTTCTCTTTTTCTACGGCCTTCCTAAAAACCTCCATGTCATTGCTTTTATCAAAGGTTTCATCACACAGGGAATTTTCAGGAGTTAGACACTTACTTTCAAGAGATCTCTTCCTGCCTGAAGTCTGATGAAGGATATATCAATTTTCAGCACTATTTCCATTGATAATTGACTTCTTTTCTTTTTCTGTTTTTCTTCCTTTCTTTCTCTCTGTTGTTTTATCTGAAGTTTAAAATAGAGAAATGGAGAAAACATATCATTCTTTTAAAAATAGAACCCCATATTTGAAACACTACTCAGTTGATAGTCTTCTTTGAATTTACTCTTCTTTGAGGCTATTACACTAAAAGTATAAAAAGGGATCTATGAAAGTGCTATTTCATATCCCGTCCTTCATCTGACTTGAAAGTATTTGTATACATTTACCTTCCTCAACTTTTAGTTCTGGTTCCTATCCTGGGTTATAGTCTGGTGATGTTATCCTGCTCTAAGCAGTTAACAACCAACTACCTCTCCATTGCTTGACTTCTCCTCTTACATCCTATTTGTTGATTTCTTATTCTGTTGGCCACCAGGGACTCTTAACCATGGTGTAAATTTAAGTTGAGCAGCAGGAGAATTTTCTAAGATACACCTAAAGCATTACCTTGTCTAGGGAGATTTTCATGATTCTCCCCTCTAACCAAGACACTCAGGAAGAATCATCCATTCCCTCTGTCGTGCACCTATGGTACCCCCTACACACTTCTGCACATCACCTATAATTCCTCAGTACACAGACACTTTTACACTTCCTTTTTTACCTTAACTGAAAGGACTTGTCAAAGGTAAGGAAATGTTTTACTCTACAGTTTGTGTATTGTCTTACCTATAAGATAACACGCTCTCATTTAGTATTATTTGTAAAGCATTCCCTCATATCAGAAACTAAATGTTCCAAAATTATGTTAGTAATATCAAAATTTGAAGAAAGAACAAGCCTACTGTCAACATCTGTACAGCCACAGCTCTAGGGAGTCTTCTAAGAAGTTAAAGCAGCTGTCCTCTAATTGTTTTTAAGAAATATCACTATTCTCACCTACCACCTGTCATCACTTCTGGCTACATTCTACCCCCTCTCCCTTCTTCCTTCTGTATTTCCTCCAACCCTCCATTCCTTCCCTTCTTTCTTCCTTCCTATCAATATGAGTGAAGGGAATACATAGCAGAAGAGATGGTGTCTGCTTAGAAGAGTCAGAGAAGCTCTCAGTAGAAAGACAAGCTGAGCAGGTCTAAGAAGAACACATAGCTCTTTAGGTATAGAAGCAGGAAATGGTATCCCAGGCAACTAGCTCCACATAGGCAAAGGCATGGATGTGGGCCCTACAGGAAGTGATAAGCAATTTACACCATAGTGTCCAAAAAGGGCAACCATAAGAGAGGAGGTTGGTAATAGTTTGAGGTCAGACTCTGAAGGCTTTGTAGGTCGTGGTAGGGCATAATGAAGTCCTCTTTATCAGCAGGAGTCTTGAAAGAGAAGGCTTGCTGACAAGTGTTCTTTTTTGACTTTTCATAAATGACTAGGCACAACAAAATCAATCCATAAAATAATCTGGGATTAAAAACCAGCAGGCCCCTAAACTAGTCAAGAAAGTATCAATGATTTCAACTGAAGAGGAGAGATGGCCTTTAAGCTCAGAGAGTAATCATTCAATGTCACCAATGTCTATGAAAATTTTATTAGTTTGAAAACTCAAAGTATCAGTTGCACAGTATAACATCTGCATAGATTGCTGATAAAATAAACAACTGCTAGGGAAGCAACCAAGATCTCATACTATCATAAATAGTTGCTTCCAACCCATTACTAATTAAAATGGTGTGAGAAATTTCGTGACCTTTAAGAAATCTGGTCTAAGCCACTGTCTCTTCCAGGCTGAAGTTTCTTGTCATCACTTTTTGTTGTGGTTGTTTTTTAAACTTTATGATCACATTACTTTGGAAGCTGTGTGGAAGTGTCTAGAATTGCCACAATTTTCATCACTGACTTATTCTTGGCTCTTTATATGAGTTTTCAAAGAGCTGAGATAAGAATTTTATTGGTTATATATGAGAGTCACACATACACATTCTTTTTGGTGAAAGGTCGAGTGGAATGGAGCACCCAGTTCTTTTTTATTCCTAGCAGCCTTGACTGTGGATGCAGCACTGAGGTTGGCCAAGCATCATGACTGCCTTATGTGAAAAATGGTCCTTAACTTAATGGCAAACCCTAGATGTTGTGAAAGGAATGTGAACTCAGCTCAATAGCTTTAAGCCACTTTCCCTCCAGCTGTGGAACTGATGCTCTTAAAATCCCGGAGGAACGACCGCTGGCAGAAGTGGTTGCTGTCTCAGAGAAGATGACAACTGACAAATTTGTCTTCCTGGTATTCTTTTTAAAACTGTGCGGGGCAATACATATGTGCATATGAGGATAAATATGTATGTAAATATGGTGGATGCTGTCCATCTTACCTCTTTCTAGCCGTAGAAAAAAATAGCACTGCCTTAGTTAATTTATTAACATATAACACATCAAAGCTGTGGTTTCAGCTGACCAAAATATCACTGTTTTTTGTCCCTAAAAAACAAGCTGGCATATTTCCTCTTCTACATTATCCTTATTAACATCTGTTTAGAGTTGTTTGAGCTCTGCTTCTCTGAATTCCAGCTACATGAGCGATCCATTAACTTTATTTTGTTCCGGGAAAGTCTAAATGTTTTTGTTATAAATTCCTGCAGTTCACTTAACCTTTGTAGGATGCTTGTGCTCTTTTGAAATGCTTTTTTTTATGTGGAAACCTCAGTATGATAAACAGACTCTAATGTTATCAGCGTTCTCATTGATGCTATTATATCTTTTGAAAGCCTGGACTTACTAAATTTTCTGTGAGTTAGTCTAGTCTTTGGCATTTATTACAAATTCTGAAAATCTAGCTGTTGGTGTTCTGTTGTAGAAAAGACTTATTTTTAATGCATTGATTATAATGACCATAAGCTCTGATATTGAATATAAGATTAGATATTTTAGAATTCTATTTCACCTTGGTTCAGCATATCAGATTTTTATTTTATTGCTTCTTTATGATCTCGACTGATACCAAACCAGTATTAAGTTGGTGCCATTAGTATTTCCCTTGAATTTTAAATTATAGCATTTTGGTAAATTTCAAAAATTCTTTTCTTTTATGAATTTTGTAGCCTATTTTATGAATATCTTGGTATGACATTTAACATTTTCCTGTAATTTGAGTTTTATTATTTGTAATGGTGAGAGTTTTCCTCCAGTCTTCCTCTGATTATTTTTACATATCACACGTCACAGGGTATGGTCAGGGAGTCATGTCAGATTTCCCTTCTATCCGCCTGGTGTGCTAATTTTCTATCTGTGGAGTGAAACATGAAATTGGGCAATGGCTTGTGACTTCTTTCTTGTGATCATTAGACCTGATTTCTGGGATTAATGTATCTGCATTACATTAAGCATATTTTTGGAATGACCTGCTACAAATTATGGACCCAGTTCTTTTTCATGTAAACATAAAAATTAGTTAAGTTCCTTGCTAAAATGATCTGGGGAAGCAAAGTACAAGGGGAACCTGGGTCATCTTGTGCCAGAAAGCAGCCAAACACTCCAATTCTAATGTAGATGTATCAAAAGGAAACAGAAGCCAGCTTGGCCAAAACTGGGATAATTTAAACACAAATTAGAATCCTAATTTTAATAATTATAAATAATAGGACAAATAAAATCCATGACTCTAAAAGAAAAGAAAGTGTGTGTGTGTGGGGGGAGGGGCTCATCTTCCTTCATTGGAGCTGATGATTATAACAGTTTCTTGCTTTGAAAATTGGTCATTAAAGAAAAAGAAATAAGTTTTTATCCTACTGTTACAGGAGGAAATATAGTTCATATCTAGTTGATGAGGGGAAGATTTCCTTTATAGAAGAATTCCAGGCACAATAGTTCTATCTAGAAGGAAAAATAAACTTAGAAAAATCAACATTTTGCAACCCCCAATAAAATAATCCAGGCAAGGATCATGAGAAATGGTCTGGGGAGCAGGTAATCCACACCCTGTCCAAGTGTCGGCTCACAACTCCTTGCTGACTGCAATGGGGGAAAATGTATCTTTACAGTGGAGACAGCTGGCATTCTCCACCCTAACCAAGAGAGCAAATAGTGGGACAAGCCTGATATCATATGCTCTGATGTGAGGCAACTTGAAGTCTACTTATCAACTATGACACGTCATCATCTATGAAATAGTCTCTCAAATATGTTTAGCAAGAACATAATCAATATGTTAAACATAGCTTACAATTTACAGTAAATAAGGGAAGGAAGAAACAGGTAGGAGGGCTGTTGATCTAAACTAAAAGAGGCTAAAGAGACAAAACACCCAAATGCACTATATGAAACTTCATTAATCCCGGAATTTTTAAAGCTATAAAAAACATTTAGGAACACTTGGGAGAAATTTGAACATAGACCACTATTCAGATGATATTATGGAATTACTGTTAATTTCTTTATGATAATGGTATATTATGGTTACATATGAAAATGTCCTTGTTCTTAGGAGTTATATTCTAAAGCATCTTGATGTGTTTCACTGACTTTAAAATGGCTCATCAAAACAACAACAACGTACATTTATAGATGCCTTAAGCAGATGTGGCAAAAGTTAGCAATTATTGAATTTAGATGTTGAGCGTATTTGAAGGTTATTGTTCATCTAAACATTTCAGTATTTAAAAATAGAGTGATCTAAATTTGGAAATGAAAGGAAAAGGACATATGTGTTTTGTATGTACATTTTTATTTGTGTATACATATATAATTTGATCTCTAGAAATTAAATAAAAATCTTTTGTCTCAGGATCCTCTGTGTGTTTAAATGATGCTATTTTGTAGGGGGCTGGTGGGCCCCCAAATCAACCTGTGAAGCAATGTCAGCTCATTTTGGTTGTAAGTGTCCTCCCTTCCTCTAAAATCCATAACGTATGCACAGAATTTATGTGGTGTCAGCAGAGTGATGGATGTCCTATGTACCAGGCAGGAATTATAGACATATGTTGCAATCATAACTGTATAGACTGCCATGAAATGAGAAAGAACAGCGCACAGCAGTGAAACCTGGGATGAAAGTGGAGATCAGAAATTCAAAAGCAGGACAAAATTGTCAAAGTGTATATGCAGGGAATTAAGGGAATGAAGAGCATAAGGAGGCAGGATGTATGGCAGCCATGTGGCATAAGAATGTACCATATGGTGTTGGAAGGTGGCAAAGAAAGGGCAAGTGCCCTGAAGAGATGATGAAGGTAAAATCACATTGATGAGGACCAGATGGAGGTCAGCGCAGCATAAGTGGGTGGCATTCCTATCACAAGGTATTGGGAAACCTAGAAACAATTCAAAGTTAGCAGGATGGTGAAAATATAGGAATCATCTTGAACTGGTAAGTGGGGGATTTTGAGATCAGGGAAAGCCAGGTCAGCTTGGGATAGTGAAAATAATGGGAGCTTTGGAGTCAGGTAAATCTAATTTTAAATTCTGGCTTTGCTATTTTCTACTCATGTGACCTTGGGCAAATCACTTGGGGTCTCAATTTCATCTCCTAAAACACATAAGTCAGAATTTTGAATCAAGATAATAGATGAACAGTGAACTTTTAGTTTTCTTCTCGGAATTGATCAGATACGATCATTTGAAACACGTTAATTTGATTATGTACATCATGATCAAGTAAATATCATAACAATTTAGGGAGCATTTTATCTGTTAAGAGTTCCAATATTATTATTAGCCCTCTCTGACCAGGGAAGAGGGCATGGGCCAGTCAGCAGAGGACTATCAGAAAACCAAGGATTCCTGCTGCGCAAAGCACATAAGCAGACCGCATTCATTCATTCAACAAATATTTGAGGCCCATATTTGCTATACAAGCACCGGGCTTATAGAATAGACAGGATGTCTGTCCTTCAGGGACTTATAATAGGTTAGGTTGTTTTATTTATTCATATATTTCTTCAACAAACATTTATTGAGCATTTTCTCTGTACTGTTATTAGAGTGCCTCTTGTGTACCACATCCCTAAATAAACTGCTCACACATACACTTTTTTTTTTTCAGGTTCTGCTTTTGGTGGAACCTAGGCTAAAAGAGAGGTAGAAATGATGCTGGACAAAAGAGATGAAGATGAATAAATTATGTTAACTCCACTGAAAAAACTTATAGTCTGGTAAATAGGGAAGTACACACAAAAATGACCAATGCAGGGTAAAATGTGACATTCCAGAAAAGTCACAAATGAAGCTAAAAGAAAGAAGAGATCACACACATCTTCCAGTTGGTAAGTGGGGAAGAAGTAGTAGGAAAAAGCTTGATGGAAAAAGTAGAACCTGAAAGAATATTGCAGATTGGATAGAACTACAAGATTTTAAGATGGAAAGGGGAACTTCTAGGCCAATTTAAAAAAAAGCATAATCAAATGCACTTTAGAAACATGTTCACAGAGAAGAAAGTCATCTGGTGTATCTGGAAAATGCACAAAATTTAGGAAAATAGTGAGAGATAAGGCCTAAGGGAACTCTTTTTCATCCTTTAATACTCAAAGCCAGTGTCACATTTTATGTAAACTCTTATCTCAACAATCTCTCTCCTTTCCCTGAGGAGTTAGTTGCTTCTTCCTTTGTATTTTCATGGTAGTTATCCTTACCTCTGTGATAGCACTCTTTGCATGGTATTGTAATTTTATGGACACATATCTACCTTTACTAGGCTGCATAAGGGAAACAACTGTTTCTTATTTGGGTTAGTAATCTCAGGGTCTAGCATATGCTGGGTATATAATCACATAATAAGTACTTGTGGAAGGATGGAAGGAAGGAAGGAAAGAAGGAAAGATCCAGGGAGGAAGGAGAAAAGAGAAGGAGAAAAGAAGGAAAAGAAAGATGGATGATGTCTTAGTTTGCCAGAGATGCTATAACAAATACCACACACTGGCTGGCTTAAACAATGGGAATTGAATGTCTCACAGTTTTGGAAGCTTGAAATGCAAAATCAAGGTATTATATTGGCAGGCCCTGTCTTCTCTGAAGTCTGTTGTATCTTTGTGGTAGCTAGCTGGCAATTAATACCTGCCTCCATCACATGGTTCTCTGTCTCCTTCTGTCTCCTCGTCTGGCTTCTACTTCCTTGTCCAAATTTCCTTTGCCTATAAGGACTCCAGTCATATTGGATTAAGGACAACTCTGATTCAATTTGGCCTCATCTTAAGGGGATCTACAAAGATCTTCTTTATAAATGAGCTCACACCCACAGGATCAGGGATTAGGACTTGAACATGTCTTGTGGGGATATGATTCAACCTTCAACAGATAAATGGATGGATGGATAAATGAATAGTTGGGCTTGAATTGGATTGTGGAGAATCCTGAATGCTGCTTGAGGGTTCTGTACTTTATTCTGTAGGTGGTGAGCAGGTTTCTGAACAAGGGAAAACTAAGATTAGAACTGTGGTGTGTGTTGGAGAATACAATTGTGGGAGTGTCCTATTGACAACTATGGCTGGGAAGGGCCACTTGTGCAGTATGTCAGTGGTGGGGGGGATGTGTGGGGAAGGGTGCACCTGTGGCATGCCTCTATGGAATATGTGTTCATGTGGTCATAGGGTGTTATCTCAGTGGGTAGAGACCCACACAATAACCAACAAAATATTAAATTCCCATCCTGGGGAGTCCTGCTACATACTTTAAGAGAGTGGCAAGAATCTCTAAAGTACATAGGCAGAGTCTAATAAAAGAAAACAGAACAATACGCCAAGCCCTTGATAATAACGCTTGTACTTATGAACCTTATTCTTGGAAAATTGAAACTTAGCCTAATAAAATCTATTGCCTAAGACTTACCTCCTGAAAACCTCCTTGTTACTCAAATATAGCCTCTCTCTAAGCCAAACTCAGCAAATAAACTTACTACCTTCCCCCCAACATGGGACATGGCTCTCAGGGATGAGTCTCCCTGGCACTAAGGGATTATTAGCAAGCTCCAACCAGTGATGCATTTGGTAAAAGACCTTGACCAAAAGGGGGAAATATTAATACAAAAGAGTTTTTATGGCTAAGAGATTTCAGAATGAGTTGGGAGGTCATTCCAGAGGTTACACCTTATGCAGGTCTCAGGCAGATTTCACTAACTGCCACAGTGAACAAAACCACAAATAGGGGTGCTCCTGAAGGCTCTAGAGCCTTCTGGATACCATAGGCAAGGCACACAATCCCTTGAAATCAGCACCCTGTTGGTAAGCCTTACCTTGGAATATATGACAACCTATTTCCCTAATGTAACAGACTCATTTATAATTTCCCTACACATGATTATCTTACCACTTTTATTTGGGCCTATAATTAACACTATACCCATTAAATATATGTCCCAGAGACTTAAATATTCAGTCTGTTCACATGCCAGTTGAGCCCTGAATCTCAGCAGAGTTGCAGCCAACATTTATTCTCCTATTCATTGGACTTGCCCAGGACAACTAATAAAATGATGATGATGGACAACTCCCATCCCAAAAAGCAGAAAGTATCTACACCTGCAAGCAAAACAGATCCTTCCATTTTTCCCAGAAGATCTAAGCCCCTCTCAATCTGAAGCAAAGCAGGCATCACCATCCCCAAATCCTCAAGATTGAAGAATGAACAAACATAAGGGGGAGGGGGAATATAACCATGGACCAAAGTAGACTTATTATTATTGAAATAATGGAAGAACTTGTAACATTGATATAAAGATAGTGGTCACCACAGGTTCTGAGGGGAGGGGGAGGGAACAATAGGCAGATCATAGGGCATTGGAATTGTTCTGCATGATATTGTAATAATGATACAGGCCATTATACATTTTGTCAAAATCTATAAAATTGTACAGTGCAAAATGTAAACCATAATGTAGACTATAGACTAATAATAGTCATTTGTAACAAATGCACCACACTAATGTAAGATGTAATTAATGGGGGGAAATGTGAGAGGGGGAGAAGGTGGGGTATATGGGAATCCCCCATATTTTCAAAGTAACTTTTAAAAAAATCTAAATCTTCTTTAAAATTAAAGTTTAAAAAAGAACTGTGGTATAAAATGATAAACCTGATAGTCATATTTAATATGGATTGAAAAGAAAAGAAGAATCTCAAAAGAAAGATAAATTTAGGAGTTAATTGGAATAGAACCAAAAATAGGATTTGAGGACTTGAAATAGCACCTGTGCATTAGGGACAACAAGAAAGGAAAACTGGAGGTAAAATAAACAAGGCTTAGCAACTGGGCTGTTGTAGTTGTTGCATTAACGTAAAAGTTAGATAGAAAAAATATGACTTTCGTGTGTAAATGATGAATTCAACTTGGGATGTTTTAAAATTTAGGAAGAACATTCCAGAGTCCAGATTTTACCATTCCAATACATAGGTAAGTGTGATTTTAAGGGACCAAATTTCAAGTTTTAGATTCGGCATCTAAAAGAGAGGGAAAAGGGGGGGACAGACGATTGTGCAGAGATGAGATCCCCTAGGGAGAGACAAAAAAAGGAGACGTGAAATGGCTTGAGGAGAAAACTTTAAATGCTACTAATATTTAGGGAATTTATGGAGGGAAGAAGAATCAGATGAGTTGTGAGAGAGTTTTTTCCTTGACCTGCTCCTGCTCAGAAAATTTTAATTCTCTCTATCTATTTTATTAAGTACAATAATCTCATTCTGGCTTTCAATTTTTTTTCACATATGGTCACCCGAAATTATGAATCACAAACTACCTGTGAGTATATAAATTTACTTTTACTTGAAGCTGACATGCTCTGGGAACTAGGTATTCTCTATGATTATTTTGACACTTTTTAATTTCACTTTTTGAAAGAAAGATTGTTTTTGAGTGTGTTTTTAGGGTAGGTATTCAGGGCCAAATCAGGGCATCAAAAGGAAAAATTGTGGCACATAATTTTTTTTATTTAGAGTCTTTTCTGCATTGGGATTTTCCTCCTTTTCAAATTTCTTCTCCACCTTATATACTAGAGATCTGTCTTGACACTCAGAAAGTTAAGGGAACTGACAAGCCACAAAGGAGTCAGCAGATGAAGGTGGCAAACATGTAGCACCTTTACCAATACTTTCCTATCTTGTGCCCATGGCAGTCATCACAAATCAATCATGGCCAAAATTCCTGCTGAACTCCCCTTTGGAATCCTTCACAATGTAGCAGTCTAGGTGATCAATACCAATTAAGGGGAGTTGGTAGGGAAGATAATACACATCTACAATCTTATTATACCATCAAGGATTACATGCAAAATAAAGAGAAGCCATGAGCAGAGACATTAATCCAAAAGAATGTGGTAATGTCAGAATTCAAGAATTAGGGGGATATTTTACTTGGAACTACCACTCAAATCAAACAATGTGCATGAAAGTTTACCTGGTAGGGTAAGCTTTAAGGTGGGGTGAAAGGATAAACAGTTATGAGAGTAAAACATCAGTTTTGTCAATAGTCGTGTTTAAGGCAAGAAGGGACCAAAAAGAGTTTAGGAAGACTGAGAGCAGAAAGATAAAGACAATTAGGGAGAAATAGAAAAACCAGTGTAAAAGTTGAGGCAAATTGGAGAAGAAGCAGAGAGCAAATCTTATGTTCTAAAGGAAAACAGGTGTCAAAGATGTGAACTACCTAAAATATATGTGACTGGGAAGCGGGTGTGGCTCAGTGGATAGAGCACCCGTTTACCATATGGGAGGCCCGGGTTCCCGTCCCGAGGCCTCCTTGTGAGGGCACGCCGGCCTGAGCGGCGCCGTGGGCTGATGCGGCAAGACCTCACAGCAAGGGGGAGATAAGCAGACACAGAGAAGACATGCAGCGAATGGACACAGCAGCACAAGCAGCAAGGGGGGGATAAATAAATAAAATAAATAAATCTTTAAAATAAATAAATAAAATAAAATAAAATAAAATAAAATGTATGTGGCTATGTACTGGCCCCCCTAACCACTGATAGACCAGTGAAAATGCTGGTGTGCTCCTGACAGAAAAGAGCTTTATTTTGAAAGTCACCAAAATTTACTCATCCATCTAGCCACACATAGGACTGGAAATTGGGTTTAATATACTAAAAAGCACACACCAAAAACCTATTTTTTAGTTGGTTTCACTAAAGCTTTACTTTTAAGTAATTATTTCCATCTGATTCCTTAATTTTTTTTTTTTTTGCTAATTCCACAAATTATAGTATTCTCACAAACTATAATATGTTATTTTTTAAAATAATGTGTTGATTCTTCTTAAATATTTATTGAGCCCCAATAACTTGTAAAACATGTGTTAGTCACCATCATCCTTTAGCTAACGCACAAAAATGGTCATTTGGTTTGGGATCTGTTTATATTGGTGAAGGGAGAAGTGGGTAAGGAAGTTGAAAGCTCAAGAGTGTCCCTAACATTTCTTAGATTCTTTTCCACTTCCCATTGTGAAAAGACCTACTGGATTTTGAGGGAATCTCAAATTCACTTGCTATTTTTTACACCCATCTACCATTTGGAAAAATATCCCAAAACAGAATGCTGACTGTAGCTAGAGAGCTAGTCTAGCACAAATTCTTTTACATTTTCTAACTGTGCTGTCAACCTACCACTACTACATCCAAGCAAAACTCCAAAGGCGCTCTCTGCTCCTACACTTAATGGAAGAATTTAACAATCCAGTCTGCTGTCCTGGTGTTTTCTAGTTGCTCAGGGCTGGTTGTCAGCAGCTCATTTGGCAACCCGGTAGGAGAGGTTAATTAGCAGGGAGAGTTGAAGAGTACTACCCAGAGGGAGCAGGAGTGCTGTGCCCACTGGGAGCCTGGAAGACAAACAAAGAAGTTGGGAAGTATTTATTTTCTCTGTTGGGGAATCTTTTTCTCCACGGGACTTGAGTTCAAACAGGGGCCAGCACCTTGTTGCCTCCACATGAGAGACACAGAATCAAAGTGCCCTGAAAATGAATGATGGTTAGAATGGGGATCAGAGAGTTGACTTGCAGTCAGGAAGCCAGAAAGGTTTTGTTGCTCTCCGTAGTAAAAGGCGATTGATTGCTGCAAGTAAGAGCTTGCTGTTTCCTGAAGTTTAAGTTTATTCAGTCTTTTGCCCTTTGAGAGTCCCTTGCTGTTAAGAACTACTATGGAATTTAGCACTTGTTTAATATAAAATGAATTATTTGAGATCAGCCATGACTGCTCTCTCAGGCTACAAGTCTGCTGCCAAGGTCAAAATGAAGGACACTTCGCATAATGTAGATTGCACTGAGAAGCCATCTTGGAAAGGTGGCACGCTCACCACTGTGTCTTACTTTCAGAACTGACGTTTTGGGTGGCAGTACAGCAAAGTCTTTTTGCTTTTTTTCAGATTTCCCACAGGTGTGCAGGAAGGCACCATGGTTGTTTTAAGCTGGAAAAAAAATGGAGGCAAAAGTGCCAGGAACCTAATGCCTTCTACACAAGTTTGACATGCAGAGAGGAAGGTTAACCATGTCGGTGTCTAAAAAACTCCAGTATGAACAATCTCCTTAGCAAGAATCTGGGTATTCACAGTATAACCCATGAGGGCCACAGAGGCTGTGACCCTTCTCTGTTTCTAGCTTATTAGATAGCAATTGTTTTTGAAGTGATATATTTTTTTCAGGTCATAAAAGTAATACCTAGTGATAAACATCATTAGTACCTTGACAATGTATTTCCTTTCAATATTTTCTCAGTTTTTAATGTTCATTTTACCACCTTGTAATGTATGTCCTATCTTCAATCTATTAGTTGGTATGATTATAATTTTTTAAAATTTAAGCTATTTTCTATAATGATAACAAATTAGGTTTCCACTCTCTGTGAGATGAGAAATTTTATTCCCATTACTTTTCCTTTCATGTATTAATTCTCCATTTTTATTTATAGAATATAGGATTTAGGTTCAAATCATAATATAAAATTGAATTTATATTTTTCTAGAATAATGTGTGATATTTGCATTAAGCTTTAATACCCTTATCATTTAAACTTTGTCCAGTTTCACTGCTCATTTTTAATCTCATATAATAACTCCCATTTTTAAAATTAAAAATGCTTTTCTTCTCTTAGTCAACTGAAACACATCTTCAATTAACTATCTTGGGACGGATATGCGAGTGGTATCCTTCCAGAGTCCTCGGATATCTGAGAATGTCTCTCTGCTGCCCTTATTACATGATACATTGGGAACAAAATTCTTGGATCATGACCGTCTTTGCTCAATGTCCCAGGATGATTATTACCTGGAGCAGTGCCTGTTTTTCCATTTGTTGGTAATGCTACTTTTTTTCTCCCTGAACACTTGCAACATTTTATATTTTATTTTTGAAAACAAGATCAGGACATGTCAAGGCTCTCTTCTGCTTCCATTAAGTCTTTTGATGTGTGACATAACCACTTTTTTCATTGCAGGAAAGTTTTTCTTCTATTTTTTCTTTGGATGTTAACTTTGCACCATCTGAACTGTTATTTCTTTATGAGGTTAATGTTTTGCACAGATTGGATCTCCTAAATCTGTACATCAGGTCCTGTAGTTTTCATCCCTTTGCATGTAAGTTCTGGAAATATTTCTTATGTTCATCTTCCCTTCACTAATTTGATTTTCTTTAGTAGTAATTCTGCTATTGATTGTCTCCATCATGGAATTCAGGAATTATTTGAAATGGACACCTTCTTTTGCATTTTAGGGTTTTTTCCTCCCCAAGTAAGTCTGTTACTCATTGTTATAGGAATGTCCATGGTATTGGCTTACAGTAAAGTGAGAGATGAGAGATTCTGTCAGCGATTGGTGCTGTCTGAAACCTTTAGACCCAGAAGATGGGAGATTACATTTACTATGAAAATGCAATAGCTGTTCAGATAGCCTGCAGTTTTGGGATTTAAAAAAAGGGAGCGGAGGCAATAGCAACCTCAGCAGGGAGCCTGCCTCTGTGCAGAGACATGGCTTCTTTTTTCTTTTCTGTTCTACTGTGGCCACCTGCTCAGGAGGAAGCCCCCAGGAGGGTCCAGCATCTCCTGCAGAGGTGCCTGGGCCAAAGCCCAGCCTCCATCACTGTCCCAAGCATCGCTGTTGTGGCCTTATGAGCAGGGTTGCCAGATTTTAGCAAATAACAATACAGGGAACCCGGTTAAATTTGACTTTCCATATAAATATATCACAAATACTGCATGGAGCATTCTTATAAAAAATTCTCCATTGATTATCTGAAAGTCAAATTTAATTAATTGGGCATCTTGTACTCTATCTGGCAACCCTTCCTGTGAGCGCTTAACCTTCTTGAGGTAAGGAGTTGTTAGAAGGGAGCTGTCCGAGGACTCTTGCATGTAATTCTAAAGTGCCTGTTCTCTCAGAGCGTTGTGTGATATTGCCCTCCAGGTCTTCCTCACTCAGGCCCTGTGTGCACTCTATCTGGCATAAATTCCTTGGTATTTCTGACATTGGCATGAAGATGTAACATATCCTTTTATATTCCATCGGTAATTTCTATAAGAGTCTGGCAGGGTATATGTGTATTGTGGGTTGAATTGTGTCCCCCCAAAAGGTATGTTCAAGCACTAACACTGGTACCTGCGAATGTGGCCTTACTTGGAAATAGGGTCTTTGCAGGTGTAACTAGCTCCAATGAGGCCATACTGGATAAGGGTAGGCCTTAATTCAACATGACTGGTGTCCTTATAAGAAAAAGGAAATTTGAACAGAGAGCTATAGGCATATAGACACAGAGAGAAGAAGGCCATGGATGACTGAGGCAGAAATGGGAGTGATGCAGCCACAAGTCCAAGTACATCACAGATTGCGTTCAACCACCCGAGGTCAGAAGATTGGCATGGTACGGATTCTTCCCTGGAGACGTCGGGTCACGGTCCTGCTGACATCCTGGTTTTGGACTTCTGGCCTCCAGAACTGGGAGAATAAGTTTCTGTTGTTTTAAGCTACCCAGTTGGTGGTAATTTGTTACAGTAGCCACAGGAAACTAATTCAGTGTGTGTGTGTGTGTGTGGTAAGGAGAAAATTGTGATCGATAAAAGGAAAGTTAAATTCCTGTGCTTACATTGCCATTATACTAAAAAGTTTTGCCACGTCTAATTCGACTTACTAGAGCGCCAGTGCCTAGCCATGTAGTGCCCCATTAAAAATGGTTGTTAAAGCAAATTGGACAGAATGAGTTATGTGGTTGGATAAAATGGACCATCTTAAGCTGTAACTGATTTAATAGACTGAGAAGAATGGCTTTTCCAAACTATCTCCTTAGAGATTTATTTTCCTATCCCTTCACTCTTATTCTCTGTTTACTACCTTTCTACTTGAGCTCATCTACCCCTCTGGGAAGTTAATAAACCAAAAGAAGTTAAATGCTCTATATGAAACTGCCTATCAATAGAAAGTAATCATACTAACATTTATTGAATATTTTGTATATAAGAGGCACCAGGCAAAGTGTTTTATGTACATTTCCTCATTTATGCCTCTCTACATGGAATAGTCATTAATCCCCCTTTTCCAGATGAGGAAACACATAACCAGAGAGATTAACAGACCTGCCGTAGGCCACACAGTGCTGGCGGAGCTTGAGGTTTGAGTGCATCATACTCCCTAAGATTCCTTGTTCTCAATTGCCCCTTCTAGAATCAGTTGGTATTTCTGACAAGCCTGCTCATGAATTCTTTTTCCCTCTTATTTCACAGAGAGAAGTAATTGTGGGCCTAGGGATCCGTGTGTGCCGTTGATCTACATTAGCCATATCATTATGCAGGCCACCCCTGCAGCCATGCAGATAGCTATCAAAGACAGCTCTTTCCCCTGTGCTTGCTAAAGATTTCCTCCCATAGGCAGGAGTTCTTTTTTCTAGCCACCAATTCACAGAGCATTGAATGATAACTTCATGAGCTAGAAAACTATTAGAATGTAGAATTCAGAAGGGAATACAGAGCTAGAGCACGGTAAGGAGCCAGTTCCCAAAGCAAAGCAGATGAAAGGAAAATCCCCAATACCTGCTCATGGCTGGAAAGATTGTGATTGTGCCTTATTTACTTTGCTGTCACTGTGGGTTATGTTAATTACAGAAGATCTCCTGCAATTTCCCCCAAGCTATGTCAATGGCCTACAATGTCACCAATTATTTCCATTGGAAATAATGGCTTTCCAATGCAGTGGTTGTGCACAATGTGCTGTATTACTGTCACATTAGCTCATGGTGAGACAGAATACTTAACTCATAGTACACAGTGCATTCCAATGCATCCTGCTTGTTACCCCAATTTCTAGCCAAACCACTGCTCATTATTAAAATGAAAGATGATCATTAGTATTACGCAGAGCTAATAAATTCCACATAAATATCCTTAAATAAATTCACCAAATCATTCCACTTCTGACATTTGTCAATGGACTTCTCCACAGCTGGAACCTCATATGGACAAATACAGATAAATCTGTGATTGCTTTGTGAGAAGGAAAACATTTGGGAGAAGAGAATAGAAAAATGAGAAATAAACAACCATTGAGAGCCTGTTACATGTTCAGTGCTTTACCTGGGTTATTTAATGCTTAGAACAGCACTCTCAGTCATTAGTACCACCTGTTTCCAGGTGCCTTAATGGAAGACGAGAGAAGTGAAATAATTTGCTCAAGGAAACTTAGCAATCCACAGCACTGTCTACCTTAGAGTTAATCTATCGCTCAAGTCCAAAGTTTTTCCATTTCAGCCATAAACTTTCGTTTCATCATCTATGAAATTTCTCTCCACAAAAGTCAACTGTCTCTTTAGTATTCTGTCATTTAGTGTCTCATGGCCATATTAACCAATCTAATTTTAATTTAAAAGTATTTATCGAATAAGCTTACTTTATTGTGTATATATCTATAAATATAAAGAAAGGAACAGCTTTCTGCAGTTTACTATTTGCCTAGACAAAGAGAAGTCAAACAAAATTATGTCTGACAAGTACAATTTGTTTTACTGAATTTTATAGATGCTGAGTTAACTTAGAGCCAAACTTTGTTATCAGTAATACAGATCAAGTTAGTGCTAGATCATGTCAACTACACACAAATGAAAATATCCAAGGGAAGAGAAACCATGAATAGTGTCAATAAAAGACAGAGGAAATTTTTTCTCTTTTTATATCTGTGGCCAGTATTATTTTCCCTGTGGCCTAAAGAAGAAAGGATTTCAAGGGTCATACTTTTTTCCCCTGCTAACCAGGGAGATCACAAGACACTGAGATGAGCAGATGTCCATTTCTACAATTTAATTGAAACTTCTCAGAAATCAGAATCCCTGTCTTTAGTGGGAGACTGAGACTAGTTAGCAAAACCTCAAAGCTGATGTAACACAAATCCAAATTTTGGGAAGCATTAAAAGAAAAACAAATGCAATTTTAAAAGAAATTATTAAGCTATAAAACAAGGTGGGACAACTGCATAAGCTTATCAGTTTTGTTTTCTAACTCACATCTCTTGTCTTTCTTTCCTGATTTTTAACTCTCAGAATCAGGCTCTACTCCAAGAGATAAAAGCTGTATGTAGAACTCAGAACTGTACACCAAAAAGAAAAAATAAAGTCAATTGAAAAAAAAAAAATAATACCCCTTTGTAGTATTTCTCAAGGTACCATAGAGTCTTTTTTTCAAAATGGCTGCACTTTATTTAAATGTAAATCATATCTCAAAAATTGATTTAGAAAGATAAACAAACAAACTGCTCAACCCTGGTAGGATTTTTATTGGAATAACAAGGAATGTATATGCTTAATGAATGGAGAGGATTGACATATTTCCAACGAAGATATATGGAATATCTATATGTCAGTCCCTTTTGTAGGTTCTGGTAGTAAATCTTTCCATCACTGACCATGGGATACATATTTCCAATATTTTTCTTATTTTCTTTGGGGTGAGTTCACACTCATTTGGTTACATTTATTCTTTGTTAACCTAGGAATTGTTGTTGATGATTGGAGCCTTTTAAAAATTTAAATATAAATTGGTTATTGTTGTTGTTCAGGAATACTAATGAGCATTGGATAAATCTCTCTGAAATGCCTGTTTCTCTGAACTTCATTTTCTGCATTGGTAACAAAAGCAAGTTGGATAGCTTGAACTGTATGCTCCCTGTCAGCAACATGGTTCTAAGTTTTTTCTTTGGACCTGCTAAAACCTTCAGGAACATCAAGGACACTTTTAAAATTACATCCTGGGGAAGCAGATGTGGCTCAAGTGGTTGAGCTCCCACCTACCACATGAGAGGTCGTGGTTTTGGTTCCCTGTGCCTCCTGGAGAAGATGAGCAAGACAGACAGCTGGCATGATGGGCAGGAATGGTGAGCTGATGTAACAAGGTGACACGAAAAAGAGACACAAAGAGGAAAGACAATGAGAGACACAACAAAGCAGGGAGCTGAGGTGGCTCAAGCAATTGAATGCCTCTCTCCCACATGGGAGCTCCCAGCTTCGGCTCCCAGTGCCTCCTATAGAGAAGACAAGCAGACACAGAGGGCACACAGCAAATGGACACAGAGAGCAGACAGTGAGCCCAAACAACAATTGGGTGGGGGAATAAATAAAAGAAATCTCTACAAAAATAAAATTCCATTATGAAAAGACCTTTCCTATTTATGTTTTGTGGTTTTTTTTTATGGGTTTTAGAAAAATATTTATTATCATATATACAACTTAATACTTTCCCTTTTAATCACATTCAAAAATATATTTCAGTGCTGTAGACTATGTTCGCAACGCTGTGCTATTATCACCACCATCCTTACCAACACATTTACCTCGTTCCAATGGGAACTCTGTAGACTTTAAGCATTAACTCTCCATTTCCTATCCGTACCTCATCCCCTGGTAAACCATATTATAGATTCTGACTCTATTCTAATTATTTCAAATCAGTGAGGTCATATATTATTTATCTTTTTGTGTCTGGCTTATTTCACTCAACATGATGTCTCCAAGGTTCATCAATGTTGTCACATGTATCAGGACTTCATTTTTTTTTATGACTGAATAATATTTCATTGCATATATATATATACCACATTTTGTTTATCCATTCATCGGTTGATGGGCACTTGGGCTGCTTCCATCTTTTGGCAATTATGAAAAATGCCTCTATGAACATCAGTGTGCAAATATCTATTAGAGTCCCTGCTTTCAGTCTTTGGGGTATATACCTAGAAGTGGGATTGCTAGGTCATGTGGTAATTCTATACTTAACTTTCTGTAGTACTGCCAAACTTTTACATTCCCACAAGCAATGAATGAGTTTTCCTATTTCTATGCCTCCTCTCCAAAACTTATTTTCTGTCGTGTTTTTTTTTTAAATAGTAGCCACTCTAGTGGGTGTGAAATGGCGACTCATTGTGGTTTTGATGCTAATGATATTGAGCATCTTTATATGAGATTTTTGGCCATTTGTATATCTTCTTTGCAGATATATCTACTTTTTAATTGGGTTGCTTATTGTTTTGTTATTAAGTTGAAGGATTTCTTTATATATTCAGGATATTAAACCTTTATTGGATATGTGGTTTCCAAATATTTTCTCCAATGCTTTAGGTTGTCATTTTACTTTTTTAATGAAGTCCTCTGAGGCACAAAAGTTTTTAATTTTGATGACGTCCATTTATCCATTTTTTGTTGTTGTTGTTGCTTGTGCTTTGGGTATAAAGTCTAAGATACCATTACCTAGCACAAGGTCCTGAAGATGCTTCCTTAGATTTTCTTCTAGGAGTTTGATAGTTCTGGCTTTTATGCTTAGGTCTTTGATCCATTTTAGGTTGACTTTTGTATAAGATGTGAGGTAGGAGTCCTTTTTAATTCCTTTGCAAATGGAGATCCAGTTTTCCTAGCACCATTTGTTGAAGAGACTGTTCTTTCCTAATAAAGTGGTCTTTGCCCCTTGCCAAAAACCAGTTCGCCATAAATGTGATAGTTGATTTCTGAGCTCTCAATTCAATTCCATTGGTCTATATGTCTGTCCTTGTGCTATTGCCATGCTGATTTGATTACTATGGCTTTGTAGTAACTTTTAAGATTGGGAAGTGTGAGTCCTTCAACTTCATTCCTCTTTTTCAACATGACTTTGGCTATTGGGACTCCTTACCCTTCCATATAAATTTGATGATTGGCTTTTCTATTTCTGCAAAGAAAGTGGTTGGAATTCTGATTGGGATTGCACTGAATCTGTAAATCGTTTTGGGTAAAACTGACATCTTAACAATATGTAGTCTTCCAACACATGAACATGGAATGTCCTTCCATCTATTAGGTTTTGATTTCTTTCAGTAATATTTTGTAGTTTTCTGCATATAACTCTACATCCTTGGTTAGATTTATTCCTAGATATTTGATTATTTTAGTTACTGTTTTAGTTTCCTTGGCTGCTTAGACAAATATGATGAAATGGTTCGGCTTAAACAATGGGAATTTATTCACTCATGGTTTTGAGGCCAGGAAAATGTCTAAATCAAGACATCATCAAGGTGATGCTTTTTTCCCAAAGATCAGCTGCCGGTAATCCTTGGCTTCTCTGTCACATGGCAAGGTACATGGCAGCATCTGTTGACCTCTCCCTTCTCTTCTGTTTTTTTTTATTTTTTATTTCAGCTTCTTGCTTCTGTGGCTTTCTCTTTCTTTGTCTGAATTTTGTTTTCATATAAAGGACTTCCAGCAATAGGATTAAGACCTATTCTGATTGTGGTGGGTCACACCTTACCTGAAGTAGCCTCATCAAAAAGTCCTACTTACAATAGGCTCACATCCACAGGAATGGATTAGGTTAAGAACATGTTTTTCTGGGATACATGCAGATTCAAACCATCAGAGTTGCTATGGTAAACGGATTTTTAAAAATTTCTTCTTCCAGTTGCTCATTTTTAGTGTATAGAAACACTATTGAATTTTGGGTGTTGATCTTGTACCCTGCCACTTTGCTGAACTCATTTATTAGCTCTAGGACTGTCTTGTGGATTTTTCAGGATTTTTTGTATATAGGATGATGTCATCAGCAAATAGGGAAAGTTTTTCTTCTGCCGTTCTATTTTGGAGGTCTTTCATTTCTTTTTCTTGCCTATTTGCCCTGGAAAAACTTCTAGTACAGCAGTGAATAGCAGTGGTATCAGTGGGCATCCTAGTCTTGTTGTACCATATTGAGTGCCTTATCACTTCTGTCTAGATATATTTTTCATATATTTTCCTATGGTTGCCAGAGGATTAAAATTTAACATCTTAAATATATAGCAATTATAATTAGTTTGATCCCAACTTGAATTGAATAGCATGCCCATACTCTGTTCCTATACCTCTATATCCCAATTTTTTATACTTGTTACAACTTATATCTTTGTACATTGTGTGTTAAAACCATTAGTTTTTCATGACTTCTTATGTATTTGCATTTTAGCACCTGTAGGAAGTAAGAAGTGGAGTTACATACAAAAAATTATAATACAATAGCATTGGCATTTATGCTTACCCAAATGACTAACTTTACCAGTGGTCTTTATTTCTTTATGTTGCTTTTGAAGCTCTGTCTAGTGTCCTTTCCTTTCAGTCTGAAAAACTCCCTTTAGCATACCCTGTAGGGCGGTTCTAGTTGTGATGAATTCCCTCAGCTTTTGTTTTTCTGGGAATGTATTAATCTCTCCCTCATTTCTGAAAGAAAGTCTGGGTTGATAGTTGCTTTCTTTTAGCACTTTATGTATTTCCACCCACTGCCTTCTTGCCTCCATGGCTTCTGATGAGAAATTGGCACTCTATCTAATGGGTCTCTCTTGTATTATAACACGTTTTTTTCTTACAGCTTTCAGAACTCTCCCCTTGTTCATTGAATTTGATAGTTTGAGCAACATGTAATGGCATATTTTTCTTCATGTTTAGCCTGTTTGGTATTCTCTGGGCTTCTCGGATGTGCATATTCAAATATTTTGCCAAGTTTGGAGAAGATCTCTGCCCATTATTTCTTTGAATATTCCTTTTCCCCCTTTCTCTATTTCTTCTCCTGCTGAGACTCCCATGATGCATATATTGGCATGCTTGATGGTGTCTCAGAAGTGTCTTTTTATAATTTCCTCTTTTTATAATTCTTTTTCTTTCTGTTTCTTAGCCTGACTCATTTCAATTGTCTTCTCTTTGAGTTTGCTGATTCTTTCTTCTGCCAGTTCCAATCTGCTGTTGAAACCCTACTGGGAAATTTTCATTTCAGTTATTGTGGTCTTCAACTCCTTTAGTTCTGTTTGGTTCCTTTCTAAAATTTCCATCTCTTTACTAAGATTATCATATTGCTCACTCGTTTTCTTGATATCTTTTTTAGTTCTTTGTCTGTATTTTCCTTCATCTCCTTGAGCATTTTTAAGGTCATTTTTTAGAAGTCTTTGTTTGATATGTCCACATTCTCATCTTTATTGGTGTTTTCTGGATTTTTATCCTTTTCCTTTGGATGGGCCATCATTTACTCTTTCTTTGTCTTGTACTTTTTTGTTCCACACTGTACATTCTAATATTTTAAAATATTAACTCTGGGATTTATTCCCTGAGACGTCTGTTTCTTGACTTTTGTAACCAGTTGGTGACATGACAGATATTTTCTTGAGTGTCAGCTGTCCTATCAGGAAAGTCTGCCCAAAGCTAATTCAAAGGGCAGGGTCTTCCCTGTCTTCTGGGCCTCATGTATTGTCCTGGGCTTGTGCTTGTTAGTTGCTTTGGAGCTCCCCAGTTTATGGGGGGTTTGATGGCCCCTCTATTTCCCAGGAGACACCCCTTTTTCTCTTCATGGTCTTTGAGGCAGGTAATCCTTTGCCCCAGGCTGTCTGCTTCAATAGCTCTGTTTACACTGCTTTCATTGAACTCTCATACTGTTTTTGCCTAGAGGGCAAAATCATGAAGGGGGCCGGGGAAGGGGGCGTGGAGAGCACACTGGAGAGCAGTTTCTAATCAGTCTTTCTCAGCGGGAACAAGGCCAGGGACCCATGATTGGGATGCAGACCAGCTCCAAAGTGCCCTAGGGAGGAGTTCAGGAAGGGCACCAGGAACAACTTCTACAGCTCCCCAAAACTGAGCCTTCTTGACCATCCAGCAAATGCAGCCCTTGAACTTGTCCTCTGCAGCTCTGAGGAAGAGTAGTCTCCTCAGTGGCCTTTGTCTGGGATGGATTGGAACAATGGTCACCCTCAGAGCTGAGCCCCCAGCTATCTTAAGTCACTAATCAAAAGCTGTGATCAGTGATCTGCCTGTGCCCACCCCTGACCTTAGGTAAGTGGATTTTTGGGTCCCTTTCTGTCACAGGCGAGCTAGTCAGGGGCCAGACCTTCAAGCAATGGAAGAAATTGTAACAGTGAGGTGGAGCCGGTGGCCACTGGACGTTTTGGGGGCAGGGAGAGGAGGGGCAGTTGAAATACAGGGGCTTGGGGGTTGTCCTGAGTGGCGCTGCAGTGACGGATATAGGCGATTTTCCATCAGCATATACCATGCAGAACTGTGTGGGAGAGAGTGTGGTCTATGATGTGAACTGTGGTCCATCAGGTGGCCTGCTGTGAGAGTGAGAGATAGGCGCCAGTAACCACCACTCACCAACCTCTTCCTCCCGCTTTTCCCTGGTGCTGCACAGTGTCCTAATGGACTCCAGAGTTTTGAAATAGTTGTTTCAGACAGTACCTCCTGTTTAATAGCTGTTCTGGTGGAGAGACAATCCCTGAGCTTCCTACTCCACCATCTTCCTACGATACCATAGAGTCTTTATATCTTAAAAGGCTTTATGTATGGGACGCCATAGAAAAACAGAGTAAATGAAGCTTGATATCAGTGTTATTTCAAAGTGTGGTACATAAATCACCTACATCAGTATCAGCTTTCTCATCTTCTCATCTGTAAAGGGGAGACTTTAAGAAGAGTATCTGCTCTGTCTACCTCACAGAAATGTGTTGTTACACACACACACACACACACACACACACACACGAAAGCTCTTAGCATAAAGGGCTCTATTAAGCCAAGCACATTTTTACAATGGGATAAGGATGGCCTAGAGAAAAACTGAGTGTCTATTTTCCAAATAGAAAATCACCTTGGTACTGGGTTTGGAACCTGTGAAGGGATGACCAGATCATACACGGTTCATTCCATACAGTAGAGGACTTCCAACAGTATTACCAAAGCATTTCTCCTTTACATTTGAGGGCAAGATAAAAATGTGAAGCTCCTTCCTCAATGCTGCCTGCTCCCTTACACCTGGATGGAAGAAAAACTTGTGGCCTTTGCCTACATAGTTTCATGAGCACAGAAAAGATACCTGAGTCCAGGGATGCGATAAGAGTTGAGAAGTCACAATCATCCTACCTGTTCAGGCCAACCCTGAACTCTCTATAAGAAAGGTTGAAGAAGGCGTTTTCTCCCAAGCATCTACATTAGAATCATGGAAACGTTTTTTATTAAACACGTAGTGTTCTAGAATCAACCTCTAGGTATTAAAAATAGCTCGGTGGCCTTGAGCAATTACTGAACTTTTCTGTGTTTTAGTATCCTCTCCTCTAAAATGACAATAGAATCATTAGAGGGTTGTTTGAAGATCATAAAAATTTCTTTTTCTTTGCTTTCTTCAGATTGTTATTATTTGTGTAAAATTCTATATGAGCTTTTAAATTATAAAACACAGATTTAAAATTTTCATTATCATTTTTTTCATTTGAACTTTAAAAAGTGAGGACTTTCCTATTTTATGATTTGCCTACATACAGCACTGGGCCCATTTGTTTTCTTTCTCTGTATAGGATTCTAAATCTTAAATACAAATCTCAGAACCATCTTTAAAAGCTGTTTTAAGCATATCACAGTGAAGTTGCAGTTCCCTCAGGACCAATGGCTCTTTTCCCTGCCACTCCTCCACTCTAAGCTGTATTTCTAGCAAAGCCACCCTCTGGATAATCAAGGGTCAGGCCATGCAATTTGACCTGTGCTGGGCTGAAATGTATTCCTGAGAAGTAATAGGTAATTTGACCTAATTTGGCTTGAGCCTCTCATGAGCTGAGATGAGATTACCAATTGAGTACAATTATAGAGGGTGATTTAGCACTTCTGACCTGCAGTCAGCTGGAGACTCAAGTTAGATATCTCACCTATGAAATTTCCCTGAGGGCTTCTAGATAATGATTTTAAATGCTAATTACTACATGTAACCAATGCTCTGATAAAATTGAGAGCATTTTGATTTATGATGGATGTTATGTAAGAGCAAGAATGAAACCCAGTAGATTTATAGGATTTAAACATACTCAGAAGGTTTGGACACAAAAAGAAAACTACAAAGTCCTCCCGTTTCAATAGTTGTATTTATATCAGATCAGAAACAGTTTTCCCTTACTGCTGACATTGATGCTGCTGTAGACATCGACCCAATTCTGTCCAAAGCTGTAGTCCTTTTTTTTCTTCCTCCACCTGGGCAGCAATTGTAGTCAAAGCCAGAGGCGGGGCTGGCTCCTATACAAGAACTTCAAATGTTTATGGAGGTCCATTGCTGGGCTGAGTGGAATTTTAAAGGCAGGATCAATCTCTGGACAGTTCTTCCTGTGTATACCTAGTTGAAAGCACACCCCCGAGGATCAAGGGATAGGAATAAGGAGATTCACCCCGCCCTAAATCTGGCCCCTTTACAGCATATGCTCAAATATTAGAGATGCAGCATAGCTTAGAGACATGAACTTGGACATTAGTGTCAAACCAAACTGGGTTGGAATAAAAGCTCTGACCTATACTTGTCTTATAAATGTGGCCAATTACTTAACCTCTCTAAATTTCAACGTCTATAAAAATAGGAATTATAGTACTAATTCCTCATAGAGTTTGTATCAGCACCAAATGATTTAAGTGCCTAGCACAGAGTAGGTGCTCAATGTATGCAAACAAAAACCATTCTTCCTTTACTATTTTACTGTGATTCAGGAGACCCGGGTTTGAATTTTGGTTCTCTTTTAAAACACATTTTAAAAATTGTAATAGAACTGCATGCATGGGCATAGACACACACACATATACACAGAAGTAGGCTATACATATATACTTTACTATACTGATGGAAGCTAATAATATGTAAATAGTCTAGTTTGAACTTGAAAAATTCATTTATCTATTGAAATACCATTTTTGTCCACTTCAAATAGTGGGGTTTTCCATCAGGGTGCACTTGAAATAAAGAATTTCACTGCTAAAACATTTTGAAAACCACTGAGCTAATGATCTCTGATGACCCATCCAGTCTATTATTCTAAATGTCTGACTTTCTTAAATATAAGTGAATAGAAACAAATACAAGTGTTCCTCAGCATGTCCTTGATGCCTAGATGTCTTGGCATACAGGAAGGACTCTGAAGGTCAGCGTCTTCCACATCTCTCCCAGATGTAAAACAAATGCACTCATGGATAGTTTGGATGGTTATTTCGCTGTTTAGTCAGATGGACTATATGTGGCATGGCAATGTAACACCATGGCAATTAGGAATCTGAGCTAAATACGGCTAGTAGACACTTTTTCCTACATCATTTAAACTAATAAACTGGTTATGGCAGAGTCATCTGTGCTCTTAGGTAAACCTCAGTTTAGGCTTCTGATAAGTATTTATTTTAAAGAATGTTCTGGTCCGGGCTTTTTGGATGATAGAGATTGTTGTCGTTTTCCCATGCTCGCATTAAGGACAAAGATTATGTATCATTATAAACTGTTTCAGCTAGGTTTACATGTACCCAGCCAGTTGCTTAACTAGTGCAAAAGGAAGAAGCATTGTCATTGTTTTTTTGGTGGAAATTCCTTAAGAATGAAGTTAGTCTTCCTCTTAGGGACTATTTTCATGAATCAATCTGTGGTTGAGTCCCTATGGAAAACATATTTCATTTATGAAATTTTTCTGCATCTTTTGTTTGAAGACAAATGTGATTGATTTTACAAGACTGATTGCTTGATCAGATTAGGTTATTGGATTAACCTTTTAAGATCACTATGATTTATTTGTTTTCCATGACGTATTTACTTAAGTATTTTATTGTTGCTATCCCTGTACAGCTTTGGAAGAATTAAGAAAGTATGTGAGTATACAAGTCAGCATTTAATTATGACCTTGGATGAAGGACATATAAATTATATGAGTAGGACACCATTAATTCTTATATGTAAATAGGACACACTATGGCCCTTTTAAAGCAGTAGAGATTTAGAGGAAAGCAAGATGAATTGTCTTACGTACTGGCCAATGAAGTACAATGGGAGAGGAGTATCAAGCTCTCTAATTTAAAAGCAATATGCTTAGATATTTTTCATTTCTAAGGTTCACATTTAAGCCAGTGAAATACTCCCTTGACCTGAGGTAATAATTCTATTACAATTCAGGTTCAAAGATCATGGGAATCAGATTTAGTTTGATCAGATACTCACGAAAATATTAAACTAGTTGCAATGTATATTGTAAAGGACACAGAGTAATAAAAGAATATGTGTGGATGTTATAAATTCATAATCTGTATTGTGTTTGGAAGGTGAAGTTTAAGAGTTTCAATATATTTTAAAAATTTCTCTGGGAAGAAAGCTCCCTTCCATGATTTAAGTTTGACTTTTTCTGACATTTTGAGAAGGCATGATGTTCAAATGTAGGGACTAGTTGTACTAAGCATTAAGCTTTATAAAGGCAGAAACCAAGCCTCTCGCTTCCTGCTGTATTTTCTCTGCTTTATATAGACCTAGCCTTCAGAGCCCATAAGTGCTTGTTGAATGAATGGCTGAGTATTGACTGAACTGAATAGCCGTGCAGAAAGAGTGCCTAAGTGCATGTATTTGGGAGACAGAAGGAGCTGTTTAGAAAATTTCACTCTGCCAATCCCAACTCTGTGACTTGAAGAAAATGGCTCATCTATTCTGTGTTCAGCTTCCTCATCTGTAAAATGAGGATGATGTCCATTTCAGAGTATTGTTATGAGGATTAAATGAGATGCTATACTAAAGAAGTTAGCAAACACCTGGCAAGTGGCAAATGCCCTAATGCATGCTATTTCTTACCATTCCTAATAAAGCACAGGAAGTTTTCAAGGTTATCATAGACTTTCATGTTTTCTGGTTTTCCAGCACATTTTGTATTATAAAATTATAAAGTAAACTTGTCACCTTCTCCCAGGTAAAGCAGATAGAATTCTCTTCTTTCATTTTCAAAATAAAAAGCTGATGCTGCATATCTGATAATATGACAATATAATACTGTGTAGTTAAATGCCAGGTACTCCTTGAAATTCCACAAGCTTTCAAGTCTTGCTAAGACTTGAGGATCATTTGAAACAGTTATGAATTCAAACCAATAAATGCTGCCAAAGAAATATTGCACAAACTATCACTGAAATATGTAAATAAACCCACACAACTAGAACGCACTCATGATGAAAGGCTTAGAGAGAATGTAGACATGTGACTGGAAACTGCACAGCCAAGGATATGCCACGAGGTGCTCTCTGCCCCTGGCTGTGTGGTGAGTTCTATAATGGAATAGGGGGAGCATTGGAGGACAGACATATTCCTGAGAAAAATGAGATAGAAAGATTGGTTCTGCAAACGATGTTAAAGGATAGTACCATTCTTTCTACAGCTCCTTCCCCATTAAACCTTGCCAGGAAGCTCCCTCTGTGAGACATATCGGCTCACAATAGCTCCAATGGTGGAGAGACAGCCAACAATGGCAGGCAGAGCAACTTTATCAGAATCTCTCACTAGAGCTGCATAAACCGGGCAGGACCAAATGATGAAAATGCAATTATTCCAATGTCAAGGAAACTACTTAGTATGACCAACTGTCCCAGTTTATCCAGGACTGACCTGGTTTTAGCATTAAAAGTCCCGCATTTTGGGAAACCCTTTAGACCCAAGCAAAAGAGGAGAGTTGGTCACTGCCCTTCATATGCTTCCACCCCAGATCTGCCGTCCAACGGGACCACAGAACATTGGGTCTGCCTCTTCCTGATCCATGCTTGCTCTTGGAACGATACCCTCAGACACCTACAGATGGATTGGAGCAGATACACACCCAAAAGTGCACATACATAGTTGTGAATTTTAATGGCACGTGGAAGAAAG
>JAQZBX010008920.1:0-47147 GCA_029593785.1 Cabassous unicinctus | reverse complement strand
AAAGAAAGAAAGAAAGAGGGAACATAGAGGCAGCTAATCAGGAGAAAAGACTTGACAGCTTCAAACGCCCAGGAGAGGAAGTCTTTCTCCAGGGAAGCAGAAGAGAAAATCTCCTATAAACAGAGAAACTCCAACACTAATAACAAGCCAAATCCCAGGACAAGAAAGACAGGAAAACAAAAGACAGGGAAAACTCTGCACACTGTATTCACCTTGGGCAGACCTTCCTGATAGGAGGGCTGAAGCTCAAGAAAATATCTGTCTTATCATCAGCAGTTTACAAGATCAAGAAACAGACATATCAGGGAATAAATCCCAGATTTAACATTTTAAAATATTAAAATGTCCAGTGTGCAACAAAATAGTACAAAACAAACAAATAAACAAAAACAGGTAGTGATGGGCCATCCAAAGGAAGAGGAATAAAATCCAGAAAGCTTCAACAAATAATACCAGAATGTGAACATACTGAACAAAGCCTTTAAAATTTTTATTTAAAAAATGCTCAAATAGATGACAGAAAATACAAAGACATAATGGGTATCAAGAAAAAACCATGAGAAAAATATGAGAATCTCAGTAAAGTGGGAGAAATTTTTAAAAGAAACAAAACAGAACTACTGTGGTTGAAGACCACAATAACTGAAATGCAATATTCCCAGGAGGGTTTGAATAGCAAATTGGAGCTGGCAGAAGAATCAGTGAATTTGATGACAAGACAGTTGAAATGAGTCAGGCAGAGGGACAGAAAGAAAAAAAGAATTATAAAAAGTGAAAATAGCCTAAGACTCATCTGGGACACCTGCAGGAGTAACAACAAATGCATTATGGGAGTCCCAGAAGGAGAAGAATGAGATAAAGTAGCCAAGGGAATATTCAAAGAAATAAAGACAGAGAACTTCCCAAACATAGCAAAAGACATGAATATGCACATCCACGATGCCCAGAGAAGAACAGCAGGATAAACATGAAGAAAAATATACCCTGTGATATATTGATCACACTCTTTAATGAAAAGGACAAGGAGAGTTCTGAAAGCTGCAAAACAAAAGCAATTTGCTATGCATAAGGTAGTCTCAATTAGATTGAATGCCATTTTCTCATCAGAAACTATGAAGGCAAGAAAGTGTTGGGTTGAAATACTTAAAATGCTGGGAAAAAAACTGCCCACCAAGAATTTTATATACAACCGGACTTTCTCTCAAAAATGATTGAGAGATGAAGACCTTTCAGGATACACAAAAGCTGAAGGAATTCTTCACCACTTGACCTGCCCTACAAGCAATGCTTAAGGGGTGTTCTTAAGACTGAAAGGAAAGAATGCCAGACAGTGTGTGATGGTTAAGTTCATGTGTCAACTTGGCCAGTTAATGGTGCCCAGTTGATTGACCAAGCAAGCTCTGGCCTAATTGGTATTGTGAGAATATTTTGTGGACTTAAATCATCAGTAAGTTAATTACATCTATGGCTGACTACATCTACAATCAACTGAGGAGTATGCCTTAAGCAATGGAGATATATCTCATTGAATCAGTTGAGACCTTAAAGGAGAAGTGATGATTTCAATAGTCAGAAGAGAGAATTTCCATCTCTACTTCAGATAGCTTCATCGAAAACCTTCATTAGATTTCCCAGCTTGCAGACTGCCTTAGGAAATGGAATTTGGACTTCTGCCTCTCCACAGTCATGTGAAAAAAATTTTTTTGAAATATCATAATATTTACAGATATCTCTTGTTGGTTCTGTTTCCCTAGAGAACCCTGACTAACAGAGCATTGGTATTGGGAGTGGTTCTTGAGAAACAGAATCTTAAAAATGGTATTTCTGAATTGGTTCTTGGGTTTCTGCAATTGGCACTCTACTCTGATTAGATTTAAAGGCACTACCAATTCTATTATCAATAATCAAGATAGCATTGATAATTCATGGAGTGATTTGACAATTGAGATGTGCAAAGTATCACCATTGGATACCTCTACTCAAATTCTTAAGAGGCAAGGCTCTGGGTGAGAGTGTTTTTGAAACCTTAAAAGAGTTTTATGGAATTAAAAGGTATAATGATTTTTGCTGGTTTTTCCTAAATATGCTGGATATAGTTACAATAGAAGAGGAAGAACTGAAGGCTTCAAATTTGCAACTTAAGTGCTGCATGAAATATGTGAAAGTGTCTACGTGTTTCCTGAAAGAAAATGTGATTTCATGTAACCACACACTTGAGATCTCTGAAAACCAGACCCAGTGTCTCATTACGGAAGGAGAAGAATTACAACAGAAACTAAATTCCCAGCCTTGCAGGGTGTCTGTTGTGAAATGACAGCATCGTAGTAAAAGAATGGGATCCTGAAAATTGGAATGGGGACATATGGGTTGATAATGATGGTGGTGGGGACATTGAAACCCTAGATTCTCATGAGTATTTCCAGATAAATCTGTAATGGTCTGCCCTAAGGAAACAGCCATCCAACTTCCAGCCTGTGTTTAAGAATCTGCCATTCAAGCTCCACCTGAAGAGACTAACTCTACTGTGCCTAATAAAGTTGTAACTTCCTGCTCTGAGGAAATAGATCTCACATCTCTACATGAAGAGTTTCATCCTGTTTCACTAGATGAAAATGCAATGGAATGCATAGAGGTAATTGGCTTGCAAGACACTTCTAATTCTTCTGGTGACCTACTCCCACTACACCTCTTTTCTTCCAGACCTATAACTAGACTGAATGCCCCAACAGGACCCAAAAGATGAAGTAAAAAGTGAGGTAAATGAGGAGATATGCTATAAAGAACTGCATGCGTTTCTAATTTCTATAGACAGAAATCAGGGTAATATCTGTGGAAATGGATATTAAAGGTGCGGGATACTGGTGGAAGAAATACAAAGCTGGATCTGCCTGAATTTATTGATATGGGCTCACTAAGCAGATATTTTGGATTTAGTGTTGTAGTCGGAGGGGTTAGAATGGGCTGTAACACTTTGTTTGGCTGGTTGGATGAAACATGGAATGAAGGATGGCCAACAATACCTTACTTGAAATTCAAGTATTGCCCTGGTATAATGTACAGTGTGATAAAAAAGAATTAGAGATACTGGGTTGCTAGAGGCTATTAATCATGTAAAACATGCTCACCCCCTCTAGGAATGCCCAGAGGATACACTTTCAGCAGGACTGTGAGGAATAAATTTGTGTGAATATCTCCATCTTCCCTGAAGAGCTCAGTAGTTGCTCTTCTATGTAGGTCAGATATTACTGTAGGAAACATGGTCATGGAACTGGAATCCTTAAACACAATGGGGATGATTGGATCCCGGGTTGTCAGAAGACAAGTAGCAACACTTAATCACCAAAGACAAGTGAGCATGGCTCCTACAATGAACAGCAGATTAAAAGCACCAATCAAAGTAATCTGACTTTAGAGACCTATTGTATTGGCAAGTAGACCATGGGATATATAGAAGTAAAATAGATGGGTAGTCTATTAAATTCTTACTTGATCTATATAAGCAGTCAACAAAAGTCTAACCTGAATTACAAAAACAGAGTCATGGCCCCTTAATCAATTCTCAGACTAGAGACCGTTCATAGACCCAGAGGCCATTGAATAAGGGGACATGTGTGTCCCCTTAGTGAAGAAACCTTTTAATCTGCCAAAAGCTTATACTGTTAACATTCCTCCCAGCCTTCCCAAAAGGGGCCTATGGATTTGTATCAGGGTAACTGTGCATTGGAAAAAAGAAATGATAAAAAATTGGGGGCATTATTAGACCCTGGCTCAGAAGTGACATTAATTCCAGGAGACCCAAAATATCAATATAGTCCACCAAAGTAGAAGCTTATGGAGGTCAGTTGGTGTTCAATGGAATTTTAGGTCAGGGACATCTCACAGTGGGTCCAGGGGGTTTCTAGCCCATTCTGTAGTTACCTCCCCACTTTTGGAATGCATAATTGGAACAGACATACTTGGCAACTGGAAGAATCCCCATATTGATTATTTGACTTGTGGGGTGAGGGCTTTAATGGTAGGAAAGACCAAGTGGAAGCCACTAAGAACTACCCCTACCTGACAAAATAATAAATCAAAATAAATACCAGATTTCTGGAGGGATTGCAGAGATTAGTGCCACCATAAAGGACTTGAAGAAAGGAGGAGTGGTGATTCCTACAACATTCCCTTTCAACTGTCCTATTTGGCCTGAGCAGAAAATAGATGGATTTGAAGGATGACAGTGGATTATTGTAAACTTAACCAGGTGGTGACTGCAATTGCAGCTCCTATTCCAGATATGATATCATTGCTTGAGCAATTCAACACATCCTCTGGTACCTAGCATGGAACTAATGATGAGGCAAATGCTTTTCTCTCAATTGCCGTTAGAAAAGACCACCAAAAACAGATGATTGTTTTCATCTGGCAAGGCCAGCAATATGCTTTCCCTGTCCTACCTCAGGAGTATATCAGCTCTCCAAAATGTAATAATTTTATCTGCAGGAAACTTGATCATGTCTTCCTCCCACAAGACATCACACTAGTCCATTATAATGATGATATCATGTTGATTACACCTAGTGAGCAAGATGTAGCAATTACTCTATGCTTATTTGTAAGGCATTTGTGTGTCAGAAGATGGGAAATAAATCCAACAACAATACAGAAGACTTCCACTTCAGTGTAACTTCTAAGTGTCCAGTGCTTTCAGACATGGTTAGATATGCCTTCTAAGGCATCAGGCCCTCCTATTACAAAAAATATACATAATGCCTAGTTGGCCTCTTTGTATTTTGGAGAGAGTATATTCGTCATTTGGTTGTGTTACTCCAGCCCTTTCACTGAGGACCAGAAAAGTTGATCGGTTTGAGTGGGGACAGGAACAAGAGGAGGCTCAGCAACAGGTCCAGGGTGCTTTGTAAGCTGCTCTATCACTTAGGCCATACGATCAAGCAGATCCAATGGTTCTGGAAGTATCAAATAGAGATGCCATCCGGAACCTTTGCCATTCTCCTATAAGAGAGTAACAATGCCCACCCTTGGGGATTTGGAGCAAAGCTTTGCCATCTTTTGTTATGAATTTCTTTGTATATGTATATAAAGTGAATATCTTTGTTTTCTTCCCTCTCTTTTCTGACATAAGTTGTATTAGTTTGATATTGTAGCATTTAAGGATGTCAAATTTAAGAGTGAATATTTGCCAAGGACTTGCACCCTATTCTGGAGGGATTTAGTGCATTTCCAGCTGTAGACAGGACAGTTGAGTATTGTTAGGCAGAAAAAATATGTCCGTTATTGTTTTTATTTAGATATTAGTATGGTTTAAGCTGATATGTATGACTGCTAATTTGAAAAGGGGTGGACTGTGATAGTTAGGCTAATGTGACAATTTGGCCAGGTAATGGTGCCCAGTTGTTTGGTCAAACAAGCACTGGACTAATTGCCATACAAGGTCATTTCATGCACTCTACTCATCAGTGAGTTGATTTTGCCTATGGCTGATTACATCTACAATCACCTGAGGAGACTGATGTCAGCAATTTGTGATGTTTCATCTGATCAGTTGAAGGCCTAAAAAGTAGAAAGTGATTTCAGCATTCAGAGAGAGAATTTCTCTTTCTTCTTCAGACAGACAGCATCTCTGGGGAACTCCGATGAGAGATCTTCATCGGAGTCTCTGACTTGCATCCAGCCATACGGAATTTGGACTTCTGCATCCCCATGGTCACGAGAGTTACATAAGCTAAGATGATTAAAAAAACATAGGTATCACATATAAGGAAGTATATTAGCTACTCAGATAATTATTTTCAGAAAGATTAAAGAAAATGTGTTATGTGAAACTACATGCAAAATTTTTCAGTAACAGCATGCATTCAATACTGCTGTTATAGAAGATGCAATTGTTTTAAAGTTATTCTATGAGGCCCTGAGGAGAAGAAACCATCATTCTTTAGATGACTCTCAGGAATGCCCTACAAGTTTTTGCAACTATTTGGGCCCAGTAACCTCTGTTTTCCTTCTAATTTCTCCTTATGGTAATGAGAATGTTTATCCTGTACCTGTTCCTCCTTTATATATTGGAAGCAGATAACCATTTTCTAAGTTTCAAACTCTACAGCCAAAGGGAAATTTTGTCTTAAGACAGACTGCATGACTATAACTGATTTTGATGAAATTTTTGACTTAGCATTGTTACTGAAATGGTTTAAGCCTTTTTGAAACATTGTGATGGAATGAATGTATTTTGCATGTGGAAAGAACATGTGTTTTGGGGATCCAGAGAATGGAATGTGCTGGTTTGAGTGTTTTGTGGACCCTAGAAAGTTACGTTCTTAAGCCAACCCATTCCTGTGCATGTGTTGGACATTTTGGTTAGATTCTGTTAAAGGACCTTATGATTAGATCACTCTTGATTAGATCACTTCAGTTAAGGGCCTTTGCTAAGACTGTGGGGCCCAGGGTGGGTCTTAATTCTCTTACAGGAATCCTTTATAATCAGAGGACTAAAAGCAGAAAACAGATAGAAAAAAATGTCACAGAGACAGAAATAAGAGACCAAGGAACTCAGAGAGGATCCCAGGAGAAAGGAAGCTACATACAACTTATAGAAGCTGAAGCAATGAGACCTGGAAGAGAAGCAGATGCCTCCATATGACTTGCCATGTGAGAGAGGACTCCAGGATCACTGGTGGACAGTCTCCTGATGATGCCTTGATTTGGACACATTCAGAGTCACAGAACTGTAAGCTTTTAACTTAATAAATTTCCATTATGAAAGCCAACCCATTTCTGGTTTATTGCTCCCAGAAGCTTTTAGCACACTAAAACACATAAATAAAAAATTGAAAAATTAATCAAGGGAGGAGAAGAAACAAATCTCCCATACAGAAGAATTCCAAATAAAGTATTTAGTTACACCACACTAAAGGAGGAACACAAATCTCCATCCTTTAGTGTCTGCTGTGCATACTGACTTTCTTCCAAGGAGTATAGCATGTAAAATGGTGGGGAACAGTAACTCTTAAGTGGAGAAATCTAGCATTGCATCAGATGATTGATAAAGGTCTTCATATACAGTGATAAAACACGTTGAATTGTATACCCTTGTTATGGAGGTGTGGAAATGGCATTTTACCACTGTGGTCTTACTCCCCAAAACCTATAACCCCTGTCTAATCATAAGAAAAAAATCAGACAAATTCCAATATGGATTGTCTTAGACTGCCAGTGCAGCTGTAACAACGTACCATAGGCTAGTTCGCTTAAACAACAGGAATTTATTGTATCACAGTTTTTGGGGCCAAAAGTCCAAAATCAAAATGTTAACAGGATCATGTTTTCCCTGAAGTCTGTAGTGTTCTGGTGGTGGCTTTCTTGCAGTCCATAGCTCATTCTCTGCCTCTGTCACATGGCTATCTCTCTCCCTATCTGTCTCCTAATAATGTGTCCAAATTTCCTCAGTTTATAAAGACACCAGTCATACTGGATTAAAGCTTACCCTGATTCAGTTTGACTTCAGCTTACCTTATAATATCTTCAATGATCCTATTTACAAATGGGTTCACATACATTGGACTGGGGGTTAGGACTTGAACAAGTCTTTATGGGGTACTTGATTCAATCCACCACAAAGGAGCAGCCTATAATAAAATTGCCCAGTGGCCCTCAAATCTGTCAGGTCATCAACAACAAGGAAAGTCTGAGAAATCATCACAGCCAAGAAAATCGTAAAGAGACATGGCAAATAAATCTATTGTACCATGAATTAGATCCTGGAAGAGAAAAAGGACATTAGGTAAAAACTAAGGAATTTCTAATAAATTGTGAACTTTAATTAATAATCATGTATCAATATTCTTTTGTAAATTGTAAAAAGGGTACCATACAAACATAAGATGCTAATAATAGGGAAAATATGTGTGGGTGGGGGGAGATATATGGGGAATATCTGTAGTATCTGCTCAATTTTTCTGTAAATCTAAAAGAGTTCTAAAAATAAAAGTCTATTAATATGAAACAAATAGAGCTAAGCAAAGTATATATATACTGGAAATACATAAAGGAAATAAATTGATAGGTCTTCCAGATTATTTAAGTCTTTTAAAAGAATGGAAGACTCATTTGAAATTCTAATTAGCTGGACTTGCTATTAACAATTACAGATTGATCTTTTCTCTTTTTTACTTCCAATCAATAAAAATATGGAACTGTACTATTATTTCAACAAATGCCTGAACTATTATGTTTTCTTTTCTGGTACTAGGCATGTCTGGATAGACTAAAATAAAATTTCTTATTTATTTGCAAAATAGAAATGTATGATCAATCATTAACATATCTATAGGGAAGCAGTCTCAACAATTTCATAGTTTCCAACACTTAATATGATAAGGAAATGATGAGGACTGCCAGTATCTTCTCGTCTCCTTCAACGCTAATTCTAGGCTTAGGATTCTGTTATGCCTCAATACACTGCAATCTGAGATAGAATAAAGGCAGAAGATACATATTTTCTTTACCCTGAATGACTTAAAATAAAAAGACATTGAAAATATATGTAAAGAATGATACAATAAATGGTAAAATCATTTTACACTTCTCACTGAATTTCTCCTATTGGAACCTTTTAAACAATTGCATCTTCCATAACAGCAGTATAATGCATGCTGTTACTGAAAATTATTGCATGTATATACACATTTTCTTTAACCTCTCTGAAAATAATCACCTGAGTAGCTGATATATTACCTTGTATTTGATAAACCTGTTTGTTTTTTTAATCATCTTAGTTTGTATGCCAGGTAACTCAGAATAAAGGTTTTTTAAAATACTTTTTTAAAAAGATAATTTTGATTACATAAATGTTACATAAAAAATATAGAGGATTCCCATATGCCCCACTTCCTCCCCCTCCCACACTTTCCCATATTAACAACATTTGTTACAATTGATGAAGAGTAAAAGTTTTAACAACTCAGTTTCCTGTTCTCTCCTTCAAACTTATTTTTAGGTTTAGCTTCAGTTACTTCAAGTCATTTTCAGAAATAAAAAGGCTATAAGTTAGAAATATATAAATAGGTGAAAAAGACAAAACAGTTATCAAACACCAGGATTACCAGAAATCCCAGTATTATCACATTCATTTCTGGTGCTGACCTACACCATTAGAGCAGACAGAGGTCTCTGTGAAAAGGAAAGGGTCTAAATACTTGGCAAGAAAACCTGCCTCTTGCTTCCTTGCAATTTCTTGTTGCCATTGGTAAACAAGCAAAGAAAGATTTCAGTATCAATAGGACCTGAATTTTGATCCAGTAATATAAACTTAAGCTCTTAGGAGAAAAGTCCATGACGTTTGCTGCAATTTTGATGACTCCTCTTTAGGAGGTTAAATTGCTATGTGTAATTCAGATTCATTCTCTTAACAAATGTCTAAGAAAATATTCAAATATTATTCTCTAGCTTCACAATAGACAAAGCCAACAAATGATTATTCTGTCTCAAATGTTTTTTATTACATATGCTAATTAATTCATCACAAATCAACTTGATATGAAAGTTCCCAATTGTCAAGGGTTATTAGAATTTGTAGGAACTCGGAATGTTCCTCCGAAGAAATCTGTCCATTCAGCCTTAATCATACTCGGAGTTTTACAAAAGTTTAAATGTGTTTTTCTATTAACTTGGTGATGGATCTCTAATAGAGTTCTGATATTTTTTTTCATTTGGATTTACATAATCTCAAAGAAAAGAATGATTGAGAACCATAATATTTTATTCAAAATTAAGGTCAGAAATATATTACCTAAAAACACCTGGTCTCAGAAGAAATAATTGAAATTCAAGTACATTAAAAAATGTGCCGGGTGAGTGAATATGAATATTCTAAATTCCTTTATGTCAAATAGTACTGAATAAACCTATTTATTCTGCCTTATCTAGACAAATTTGTTGACCAAATCAATATGCTCATGGTAATCCCCAAGTTTCCAAAGTTTTCTCAGAACATATGGCAGAGTAGAAAGCATGTATACACCAATTGCAATTTATGTATATCCTGGATTAATATCTAAATCTGGTAATTGGTAAATGCCTAATCTGCATATCTAATTGTGCAAACCTTTAATGATTAGGATTGATCACAGCAATTATGAACAATTACCCTGAAAATAAAGAGGGAAGGAAAAATGAAGAGTATTTCCAAAACTCTAAAACTAGTGTGTATTCTTTCAGAATCCTGGCCCACAAAACAATTAATGAACTCAAAGATACCTACGGTATATTGTGAATGTCTTTCCCTCTTCCTAGAGAAAATCATTTATAAGATCTCATCCCCAGGAAACCTCTGTGTAAGTCTAAAGCCCACTCATCATAATGCAGGATTATTTTAACACCATCCATCCCAGAATTAAAGACATAATATAAAAATGCCATTAGAAATGATAGTACTTTGAAATAAATTCTATTGAAAGAACTGTATAATATTTTGTGGTAATCCAATGGGAGGAACAAAATTCAAGAAAACTGGAAGTTCAGCACTCCCGCCCTGGAATGTGGAGAAAGAGTCAAAGAAAGGAGATGAGGGTAGTTAAAATTAAGTTATTAGTGCTTTACACTTTAACTTAGACTCGGTTTCTTTTATTATCTGGCATTCATGAATTTATATTTCTCTGTTGATATCTTGGAGAAGGAGGATTTTTATGTAAAAATGTATATGGCTATCAAAAATATCCAGTATGACCTCAGAAGTTAAGGAAGGATGTCCTCTAGTCCAACTCTGTACTTCCTTTATACACTTTTTTTGTCAAGTGGTCAACACAGGACTGAAAGAATTGCACACAGACCTACAAGCTACAAGGGCAAATTGGCAAGATTCTAACTAATTTCATTCATTAATTTTTTCAGTCATTTGCTCAACAAATACATATTTGTGCCTCCTCTGTGTAGGAGCTGGAGTTAAAACAGTGAGTTAAAAATACATTTTTCTTGCTTTTGTAGAATTTAACACAAGACATAAACAAACATCATACTGTAAATTTATAATTCCATATTGTGATTATTACTACAAAGGGAAAGTAGAGAAGAAATTGTGCCTGACTTATACCAGTGGTCATTGGGCAACAGAGGCTTATCCAAAGAACTGAAGTTTGAACTGACATTTGAAAGAACAGGAGTTATTTCTCTTGTCTTTAAAATATATTAAAGTAGGACTTGCAAAGACTTAATGCCAGATTTTCTTTTCAGAAGGAGGGGAGATTCAGACTCATTTATTTCATTGCAACATGACAAAACTAAGGCACTGCTGTGCTGAATACACACAGAGGTGATTTCTTTGAGCAGGCTGCTACAAGTCCATTAGAGAGGATTTGTCTTTCCTTTTTCCCTTCCCCTTTCCTTTTCTTTTATATTCTATTTTCCCAATAGGCAGTTCTTAAGGCTTTCACCTAATCTCACAGCTTCAACTGTTATCCCTGTCTGGCTAATTCTTAATTCTATCATTTCAGCCTAAAATAATTTCCATGATTTCAGCCTTAAATTTGCAACCACCTGATAGATACATTCACATAAATGTCCTACTCTTTCCTCAAATATAATATGTCAGATTTTTTTTTCATTTCTTCCTCCATCTGTACCCTTAGAAAGCTTAAGATAGCAATTTCCCTAATATTCATTCTTTGTGTGTGTGTGTGCATTTACATGTGTCCAGATACGTTAGCTCCGATATGCAACAGACACCTAAGTTCCAATAATTCTTCCCTCACAATATTTCTTACATCCATTCATTACCTATATACCTTCTAATATTATCTTATTGATCTCTAATAATGTACATTCTTGGGCTATTATAATAAACTTAAAACCAAAATTTCTGATATTTTGCTATCCTTCACACCTTAAATTGTATATTTTGGCCAAGTCATCATTTCATACTTTTCTACTATTTCCTTCCTTGATCCATGTTTTGAACACCACAAATAAATGTAATATCAGATCCTTAAAATCTTCCAGTGACACACCATGGCTTCAAAGATAGCAAACTTAACAAGTACGGGATGGAATATATCTCATTTTTCTTACATCTTAGTAGAATAGTCCTTAGTCATTACAAAATTAATCATATAACCTAACTAAATTTGTCAGCTACTCTTACCTACTTGCAGTTTTTTATCCATTCCCCCCAACCCCCTCTCTCCCCTGACAAGATAAGTTCTCTTTCAGGAATGCCTACTAAACAATGTTTCCTTACTAGGCTTCCATGTGCCTGCTTTTTAAAGATGCGGTTAAAAATTGTCTTCCTCCAGAAAGCTTTTCTAACACCCCTTCTAGTAATTCCTAAAATTAATATAGATGTTCCTATCATAAAAGTTTTCCCTGGAGTATACTTTTTATCACAGCCTTTATCATGCTCTCTTTACTTATATTATTGCTGGCCTTTACTCCCTTCTATTTATCCACACAAGTCCTTCAAAATCTATACACAAACACCCTGTATATACAGTTTTATGGTGTCTTTAACCTGAAATAATTATAATGATAATAATAATAAGATCTACTGTTATTTAATGCTACTATTCCCCATAGCTGAGAGTTATGAGAGGGTAGAATTATATGGAAACCCTAAAGAAAGTTGTAAAGTTTTAAATTCAGAAATAAAGATACTGGATTTCAAGAGAAAGGATTTTTAGATTTTTATTGGGTTTATAGGCCCATTTGAGGCTGGAGATTATGAAAGATTATAGCAGCAACATTCAAGACTGATACCCACACTTTCTCTACCTCCTATATTCACTCTTAGAGTTAAGAACATGACCAGTTACCAGTAGAGCAAGTCTGAACCCAGGATCATCCTGAAGTCTTCATCAGCCAACAGCATAACTAAACAATCTCCAAGATTTCTCAAACTTATTTCTTATTTGCTATCTCTTCAACCTCTATACTAATTCAGTTCCTAATAATTTTCTTACCTTGATTTTTTCAAATGTCCTCTAATAACTCTCTCTGCCTTCATCCTCCGATTCCATTCCCCAAATCCATACCAATGCTAAAGTATTGGTTTGATATAGAGTTTAAACTAATATGGGATTCTGTGAATTTGAGCTATATTTGTCTTCCCTTGTTTTATTCAGGTTCTAAGGACCCCTCTTCATCAATAGGGGAAAGCCATTCTGATGTGCACAAATCTCCTTAGGCTTCCACTTCCTTGTAAAACTTCAATGGCTGTCTCAGCTAACAAAACCACCCTGATCAGTAGGATACACTGTTAATAGCTTTTCCTGATTTTAACCCCAAAACTTGAGCACACACACTCTATCCATATACTTACTAAAAAATGAAAATATCCTCAGCATTTGGGATGACAAATATCAGACTCACCAGCAGCATCAAATTGGTAATCAGACCAACAGAATAATAAAAGTAGTTTTGTGCTCCTGAATATATTTTCTATACCAATTACACTATATCTCTAATAAAGGAATAATAAAGTCAGTAAATTTTCAAATTTTCAAATCTCCTGTTTCTGAGATGATTCTCAAATATGCCTGAGTATTCAATACTTTTTCTCCACATAGTCTAACCACAGAAATGCCTCAAACTTTTATAATATACATCCATTCCTGAGTCCCCCTCACCCCTGAATATTATGTTATGTTTCTTGACTTAATCTGACTGGATCAATTGTCTTGCCTTATAGAGTTGGTATAGACGTTTTTCAGGAGCCACACACATAATTGAATGAGTTCTGCATACATAACTTCCTCTTCAGATTATAGATTACTATATTTTTTTTCAGAGTTTTGTTAGATTGGCAAAGACAGGATCCACTGGGAAATAGAATTGCTCCTGAATCTTTCTTAAAAATATTGGCCTTTGAGTCCAATCAGAGCTCCCAGTGCAGTCAGCATTCTGGATGTCTTGGCTCCCTACAAAGTACAAGTACTAAGCAATTCTTACAACTAGGAAAGCAAGATTCTTTTTTAACATATCCATTGTTTTTTTAAAATATTTATTAAAGTTAACTCTAAATGGATCAAGAAGCTAAACATAAAGTCTAAAACAATTCAAATCTCAGCAAAAAACATAAAAGAAAATCTTATAATCATGGATTTTGCAGTGATTTTTAGATATAGTACTAAAAGCATGAAAAACAAAAGAAAATGAGATAAAGTGAACTTCATCAAAATTTAAAACTTATATATATCAAAAGACTTTATCAAGAAAGTGAAAAGACAGCCTATAGAATGGCAGCAAAGAATTGCTAACCACAAATCTGCCAAGGGCTTAATACTCAAAATATAAAAGGAATTGCTATAACTTAAAAACAAAATGACAAGTAATTCAATTAAAAATGGTCAAGGACTTGAATGGACATTTCTCCGAAGAAGATACACAAGTGGCCAATAAGCACATGCAAAGATGCTGAGCATCATTGGTCTCATGAAAATGACATTGAGATGCCACTTCATACTCACAAGGAAGTATTAAAAGGAAAATAATACAAATGAAAACAGAATATAGTATTGGTGAGAAACACTTATATATTGTTGGGATTGAAAATCAGTTTGGTGGTTCCTCACAAAGTTGAACATAGAATTACCATATGACCTGGAAATCCCAGTTCTTAATATATACCTAAGGAAATTGAAAGCAAAGATTGAATAGATATTTGTACACTGATATTCACGGCAACCTTATGAATGCCATATTGCCAAAAGGTGGAAGCAACTCAAGAGTACATCAACAGATGGATGGAGAAATAAAATGTGCCGTACACACACACACACACACACACATACACCACACACACACACCACACACACACAAGGAATATTATCCAGCCTTAGGAAGGAACGAAGTTCTCATACTGCTACAACATGGACATCATGTTGAGTAAAATAAACTAGACACAAAAAGACAACTGTTACATAATCTCATGTAGATGAAATACCTAGTAAATGCATGAGTAGATTACAGGTTACCAGGGCCTGGGGTAAGGTTGAAGGAAAGGAGAGTCATTGCTTTACAGGTGCAGTTTCTGTTTAAGGTGATGAAAAACTACGGGTAATGGATGATGGTTATAGTAGCATATTATTGTGAGTGTTATTAATATCACTAAACAGCACACTTTAAAAAACATATTCAATATGAAAATCTCATGACATTATAATCCTTGAAATTAAATCTCTCTTTAACCTATTATTATCCTATATTATTTTGGATTATTGCTTAACAAATACTCTTCTCCTTAACCCACTGAGATTAGAGTGTATATCCTGCCCCACTTATGTTGGAATTACACATTTTACTTCCTTGGCTAATGCAATATTAACACATGTTTTCATAGCAAAGCCCTTAATAGGCTTGTGATCTGGTTTTATGCTATGAAAAACGTTTATACTTCAGGTAGCCACTTTGCTTTCAGTTCTGAACCCAGAATGAAACCAATTGCAGCTTAATGCAAAGCAATTGATCTATAACCTGAAACAGTGTTATCCAGTCAAACCAAAGTCAGGTCAAATGAAGCAGAGTCAACCTGCAGGCCTGTGAGCAAAAGAATGAATGATTGTGTTGTAAGCCACTGAAATTCAGGCAACATCTGACTAATACATATCCTTAGTACAATTATATCTGATAACTTTTGATTCTCTTATCTATGTTCTTTTATGATTTCATTTGTTGTATTTTTCCCCTTTGAATACTGCACTATCCTTTCCTCTCCCTTAGACACACAAACTGTGTTAGAATACTACTTCAAATACAATACGATAAATTTTTCTGTAATATAAATTATGAAGTCATATAGTTGTAGGCCAGCATAAAATGTTTAATGTTAAAAAAAAAATCCTAATGTTTTCATCTACCACTGTAGAATAATTATAGATTGGGGACACCTTTCCATCAATCCAAAATTTAGCTTAGTTTGGACTTTCTTATTACATAGTTGCCTAGTTTACCTTTCTTTAAAAAATCTGAGTTCCCAGCTAAAATAATTAAAAACATTTAGATTCACTAAACTTGTTGACTGCAATATTCCAACTTGAATTCCTAGTCTTCCCTTCACAGCTCTTTCCAAGTCTAAGTAACAAATATAACTATCCCAGTCATGTAATAGAATTTATCTACTTGTTTGCACTGTTACTGATTTCCTACCTTAACTTTAAGAAACTAACTCTTGATAGAATTTTGTATAGAGTTTCTCTCTAGGGAAACATTTTTGCTTACTCTCTGAAATCTTCCTTTTTTTCTTCTGTTATAGTTCTCTGAGCCCCAGTAATCCTCACTGATTTTGTCATGAATAAACTATTTTCTTCTTTCCTACCTCCAAATTTCAAATCAGGTAGTTCCAGGTACATCCTTCTAGGTACACTTCTCTTCCCTTTCACATAAGACTATTTTGGTCTCCCAGATCTCAAAGCAGCTTCCCGTCGTCTTCCATTCTCTAATATTACTCTGGATTTCTCACTGACCTTTCTAAAATTAAGATGATCTATTGTGCTATAGTTCTCTGTTCATGAGAAGCAGTATAGAAAAATATTCAATAGCTGAGCCTCTGACATCAGAATATCTTAAAAGTATAGTCGTGTATACTTGTAGTTTACTGAATATACTCTGCCTCAGTGTCCCACCTGTTAAATTGAGATAATAATAGCATTTACTTAAGAGGTTTCTTCTGAGAACTAAACACAGAGTAAATATATATAGTCCTAGCACATCTGAAACAGTCACTAAAATATTTCTATCAATATTATTATACATATTCCATTTTTGTGAAGAATAAATTATATTTCTTGTTATCAAAACCAAGACTTTGCATTAAAATCCTTTCTTAAAATAAAATAAACACACACTAATGAATACACACACATGCAAACACAATTTTTCCTTTGCCCTAACAAGTGTATTCTCTACTTTGTCATGATTCTTAAATGCAAATCACTCATGCTCCACTTCTAAATATTAAGATACAAAATGAAAATAGAGCATATAAGGCTGAAATTATTGACTTTATTATTACACAGGCAAATTTGCAATAGCCGCTAAACCACAGGACTCTGAAAAAAGAGATCAAAAGCCACAGTCTGATAAAGATTTTTACTTCATTCCTAAATATAGACTATAAAAAGTGAGGTCAGTTAGATCTGCACAGTACACTCAGCCCAATTAGCTACTATCCAGCTCATTGTAGCATTGAAAACTTGATTTGTATACAGTTTCTGGCAGAAGAGTTAGTATAATAGAAGCAATGGCCTTGCAAGCCAGTGACACTATCTCTTGATAAATATGTGTCCCAGTGAACATCCTATATTCCAAATAATCTTATTTGTAGAAGATATTATGTAGAAGATAAAGGGAGAGGAAAGAGTATGACTACGATCCCTTAAAAAATAAAATTCCTTATGGAGAAGTAACTGGATTACATTCCTTTTATAACATAGGAAGTAAATAAGCATTCTTCTCAGCTTTCACCAGATTATATTACAATCATTAATTTATATAACATATCTCATTGTATCTGTTTTCTCTAATTGATCAGTTTGCTGTTTCTTAATTTTTTTGTATTTCTTATTAAGAAAAGTAATATAGAAACTGGCATTTCGAAGAGACTAAATAAATATTTGTTAAAAATAACTAATGTTAAAATGGGCACAATTTGTTGAAACACTATGTGTGAATTAATTGGACTTTATCTTTTCCATTTCTTTTTAGAATTTTTTGCTCAAAATTAATTTTGTCTAAAATGAGACTAAATCTACTGCTCATTCACATAACACTAAAATGGTTGAGACATGAACCATGGCCATTGCATCACTTACTGACATTCATTTAACTTTCTTATCTGCTTACAGTTGAGAGAAATGACTTGATTTTTCCTTTACAAACTCTATGGATTCATCTAATTCACACTAAAAAGAAACAGGAAGACATTGGATGGTTCATATACATATACATATATTTATACATATATACATACATACATATTTTTTCTTAATGATAAATCATAGGCTATGCCAATCCATTTTAAGAAGATGTTTTGAATCAAAATTGAGAATGATACAATATATTTTCTTCTAAATAGCACATGCATCAAAGAAGAAGATTCAATAGCGATTTACAAATATTTAAACTAAATGAAAGTGAAAATACAACTTATTAAAAATTGTGGAATGAATCAAAAGCAGTGCTTAGAAGGAAATGTATGGTGTTGATTGTATATATTAGAAATTGAGAAAGGTCTAAAATAAATAATCAAAACTACTTCTTTAGGAAATGTAAAAAAGAAGAGCACATTAAATTCAAAATAATCAGAAGGAAAAAAATATTAAAAATGAGAGAAGAAATCATTGAAATAGAAAACATGAAAACAAAAAAGAAGCCAAAAAATAAATTAAAAGTTCATTAAAAAGAAAAAAATAACAATAAATTTGACAAACCTCTAGCCAGGATAATCAAGAGAAAAAAGGGAAAAGATACAATTTACTAATATCAGAAATGAAAGTGGAACCATTACAACTCATCCCATAGACATTAAAAGGATAATAAAGGAATATTATGAGCAACTTTATGCTCATAGGGTTAATAATTTAAATGAAATACAACAATTCCTTGAAAGATCTAATCTACCAAAACTCAGACAAGAACTAAATAACATGACTAGATCTATGTCTATTAAATAAATGGAATAAATAATTAATAACCTTCCAAATAAAGAAAGCCCCAGTCTCAGATGGCTTCACTCGTGAATTCTAGTAAGCTTTTATGGATGAAATTTTTCCAGTTCTCTACAATTTTCTATTTCCAGAAAATAGAATCAAAAGGATTCTAACTCATTCTATAAGTCCAGCATTACCCTAATACCAAAAGCGGATAAAGACATTACAAGAATGAAAGCTAGAGATCAATATCTCTCCAACTCTTGAATATGCATGCAAAAATTCTGAGCAAAATATTAGCAAACAGAGGGAAACTTCTTTAACTTGATAAATAACACCTACCAAAAAACTGACATCCATATCATACTTAATAGTGAAAACCTAGATGCTTTCCCTCTAAGATCATGAACAAGGCAAGGATGTCCCTTGTCATCACTCCTATTCAATATTACACAGGATGCCCTAGCATATGCAATAAGACAAGAAAAGGAAATAAAATGTTTAAAAATTGGAAAGGAAGAAATAAAACTGTCTTTGCTCTCAGAAGATATGATATTTCTGTTTAGGAAATCCCAAAGAATCTACCAAAATTTTTTTTTCTGGAACTCATTAATGATTATAGCAAGGTTGAATGGTACAAAGCTAATTTACAAAATTCAATTGTTTTTCTTTATACAAGCAATGAATAATTGGAGTCTGAAACAACATTTATATTAGTACAAAAATATAAAATACTTCATTATATACCTAACAAAATATATATATAAGATCTATATTAGGAAAACTACAAAATTCTAATGAGAAAACCAAAGAAAATCTAAATAATGGAAATATAGTCCTTGATAATGGAAAAGCAGACTGAATTTTAATAAGATATAAATTCTTCCCAGCTGGGTCTATAGATTCAGTGCAATCTCAATCAAATCTTGTGGATAATGACAAATTGATTCTAAGGTTTATATGAAAAGACAAAAGACCCAGAAGAGTCAACAAAATACTGAAGAAGAAAAAAGTTAGAAGACTAACACTACCAAACTTCAGGACTTACCATAAAGCTACAGAGATCAACAAAGTATGATTATTGTCAAAGAATAGACACATAAATCAATGGAATAGAATACAGAGACCAGAAATAGATGCACAGAAATATATTCAACAGATCTTTGATAAAAGAGTAAAAGCAATTAAATTTTTTAAAAAAATGGAAACTAAACACTTACCTGACATATTCTGCAAAAATGAACTTAAAATGGATTATAGACCTAAGCCATCCATAGAGATTCTAGAAAAAATAAAGGTAGGAGAAAATCTATGTGACTCGTGGTGAATTGAATTATATATCCTGATTTAGACATGCTCTTGGTCTTGATCTGCATTCTTGTGGCTGTGAACCCATTGTAGATAGGATCTCTTGAAATCTGAAAGTTTTTACTGTGTAATTCCAACTATATGATATTCTGGAAAAGGCAAAATAATAGAGACAGTGCAAAGATCAGTGGTTTCTAGGATTTTAGAGGGATGATGGGGAGTGGAATAAGTAGATGGAGTACAGTGCATTTTTTAAGGGAGTAAAACCACTTTTATAATACTATGACGCATACATGACCTTATGCATTTGTTAAAATCCTTAAAACTGACAACACAATGCAGCATAACATAAACTATGAAATTTAGTTAATGATTATATATCAATATCAATTAATCAAGAGTAATATATGTATCACACTAATACATGATATTAAAAATAAGGAAAACTTTGTGTTGGTATGGAGTAAGGAGGGGGAAATGGAAATATACGGTAAAGCTTTACTATCTATGCGACTTTTCAAAACTACTCTAAAAATGACAACTATAAATAAAAACAGTTTTAACATCAGGAAAATAAAGGAGTTTTCTGACTATAAAATATACACATATATGCATACATACAAGCACAAAAATTGTATTCTACTCCTCATGTTCCATGTAAAGGAACTTCCTTGGAATCAGTCTCCTAGCCTTTCCTTGATTGTTATTCTCTTCTTTCAATGGACTATGATTTGTGTAACTGGATGAAGAGGGTAGGCATGCTTTTTTCTCATTTTCTGTAAGAAAATTCTACCTTTCTGAAATAGGTACTCTAGTCTACTCTCTACTGCTTATTAATGAGTTAGCAAATTCATTTGGCAGTATAACTGAGTCATGTCTTTCAATCTAATTTTTACAATAATAAAGTTGATAGACTGATCTCCTCTGCCAAAGTTTTTCATCTTTCTCTCAATTGATTGCAAAATTATATGGGAAATGGGGTTGCTGTTCAAAAACTTTTAGTATCTTGAATATGTGTATGTATATATAAACATTTTTACTTAATGGATTTTATCATTTTTAATCATAAATTCATAGTTACATTAAAAGTAAAATATCTCTCTTTGACTTTATAATTTATCCTAGAAACTAAAGTCTTCCAGCTCTAAGTGTTGGTTTACTACTTTTTTTTAAATCTTAGAATATATTGTATTGCATTCTTCCATCATTTAAATTGCTTCAGCTATTTGAGTTCAAGGTTAGTTACTTAAATGCAAAGTTCCTAAGAAATACTTTGCTCCTTAATTTTCTAAATCTAGAAATATAACAGCCCTAGGTCCTAGAGGAGCTTTGCTGATGGCTCTGGAAGATTGCTCATTTTTGTATGTCCTCTTCACCAAGCTTTCTCTCAGATAGGCACCATTGTCTTTCATTAGCTCAATGTGAGCTTTCAAGCTCTACAATCTATTCTGCTAGGGCAGATTCTGCTTTACTCCTTCTTTTTAGTTATACTTCTTGGTTTGTTGGTGATATAATATTAACATTAATGTTCCACCATAGTATACATTGCTCTGTTCCACAGATTAAACACACCAACTCAGATTCCATCCCAGTGGAATTTAAAATCCAGCAGAATAGTTTTGCTGTGAGAACATAAAACTGAGCAACATAATTTTGCTGCAAAATCTGGTTCTAACCAAATAATGCAGAAAGTTGTATCCTGAGCTAAAATATTTCCATTTGCTTATTTAAAGCATTCAGTGCTTGAATTCTTTTAATGATGATAAATGTCTACAAGAATGATAGACACATAAATGGCATTTTAATTTTTAATCAGAAACTTTCATACCCCTCAAAATCCTGTAAGATTTTTAAATAGGAAAGATAATAAAAAGAAGTGGTGTTCTACGCACTTAGGAAAATTGTAGTTCATTCAAGAAATATTTGAAAAGTTTATGTATATTGCTGGGTAATGAAGAAAGTTTCTGACATTTACCCCAGTTCACCTTGATTCTACCATAGAGCATATTCTAGCTTAGATACTTACTGATTGGATAACCTTTAAAAAAGTATTTAACATCTCTGAGTCTCCTCAAAATAGAAATAATGGATGGAAAAAGAAAAGAGAAATCATAATAGAGATGTTAGGATTAAACAAGAAAATGCATATCTGGCTTAATATATATCAATAAAGAGACTTATATTAAGCTATCAGGGGTTGGGGGGAAATTATGTCACCTCAACTTTCAAAGAGCTTATAGTTGACTTCAGGAGAAAGACAATGGAAACAGACAGCAGGGAAAGCAGACTTTAAAACATGTTAAGTGATATTAAAATGTTTTGGTTTTGTGAGTTGAAGTGTATTAATACTATGGAGAGGAAGATGATGGCAAAAGGGTAAGGTTCCCTGGGAACAAAATGTGAGAAAGAGTTTGCCCTGGAGGTCAATTTCAGGTAATATCTATTAGATTAACATCTGTGGAAGGGAGAGGGGGCAGTATTAGACAGAGGGAGAAGTCAAGCTGCAATTCAGGCCCAATGACTGTCTCAGCCAAACCCGCAGGGAGCTAGACTCGTCTTTCTGAATATTTCCAAGTAGGGACAAGATGGGCAGAACGTTATACTCCCATGTTTATTGGACATGGCCTCCACAGGAAGGCAGCATGGCATTGGCCAAGACAGCTCTCTGTCTGAGGTAATTCTTGAAGTAATGCACAGCTGAGGGTTGTCCACCATGAGCTTTCCCAATAGCTGGGTCAAATGTCTTTTGGAATAAGAATCTGAGCGCACTGGAAAATGTTCACTAGTAGGGTAGATATATGATGCTAGTTCCCTATGAAAAACATTATTGAGTAGAATTGCTCTTAATGCATATTAATAGCCAATGCCTGGGAAATTATATAGGAACAGAATGCCCTTATTTACATATGACAACAAAGGATTTTTTGTGTGAGGGTTTCAGTTAGCATAAAGGTACAAAAATAAACAAGGAGTTATCTTATTATATTATTATTTAATTTAAAATGTTTCAGAGTGGAAATGATATCTAGTTTTATATCTCTGTCTGTCTACAGAGACATATATGTAGATTGATTTAGATATAGATTCATCTTCACAGTGGTGGGATTTGGCAATTTATAAGACCTAATTAGAAACTTTACTCCAGAAATAACCACTAGGATGGTCTTTATATCCACTCGACATTAGAGAGCATGTTAATTATCATAATGGCTATTAGAAATAAACTTTCACTGGCAAAATAAGAAATGCAGATTAGAAAAAAATACTGGTAAGAACCTCAGTCCTGACATGAAAAGGTAAAAGAATCTAGTGATCTCAGCATACTAGTTCAGAACGGAGTCCCAGTTTAGGACCCAGTCCTGCCTTTCTTCAGAATAAAGATGATTTTGTCATCAGATCCTTTTTCAAGGTTAACTAACTCTTGTCAAGAGACTTTCCTTCCAAGATGCTTATCTGATTGTGTAGAAGGCAGCAATTAGAGACTCTAGAGATTTCACCATGTTTGCAGAAAAGATTGTATGCAGGGTGTGTGTGTGCGTTTCTGTGCTTGCTTGATAATATGTATGACAGAATTTGATTTGAGACTTGTTTTTATTATAACAAAACTTATGGCAGTGAAATTTTAAGAGAAAAGATCTTCAGTTTCTACTTATCTCAAACTATTGGAAATACCAATAGTCATCAAAAAAAAAAAAAAAAAAAAAAAAAAAAAAAAGCCTCTGAATTCTGAAAAATGCTTTAGCTTAGGTCAGTTTGTAACATCAACTAAATAAAATAATTCTTACCTTTAGCAAGTTGAGTTAATATTTTAATACTGAAATGAAGAATCATTTTATGTAAGGATTGATGTCAAAACTCACATCATCTCCACAACCACAGAAACATAGTGCTGTAAGTCCAATAAGAAGGATTTTAAGAGTGGGGTGTAGCAAAGACAAGCACCTTATAAAAAACAGGTGGATGAAAAATAAGTGAAACAATCAGACTTCAAAATCTAACTAAAGACTGACAATTTTTTTAAACATTTAAAAAAGTGGTTATGTTTTTATGGGGAACAGAAATAGCTGCAGAAGAGCAAACATGAAACTGTTAATCAAGATTATATTTCAGGGATATATAATCCCTGAAAGTTGATTTCATGCTTTGTCTTCAAGCTTTTTGCTTATAGATTTCTTGGTTGAGCAAAAGTTATTGAATTTAAATGAGGTTTGTTTTTTTTTTATTAATTAAACCATTATCATTTGTTGCTCTCTGCTATTGACTACATTAACCATCTTATAGTTCTCATGGACTTCATAAAAGATTGTTCAATTGTTTTATGGATTAAATATACCCAGAGCTTCACAGATTTTGAGTCCACTATTAACCATCTTCTAATTCTTCATATGGAACCTCTTATAAAAGATGGACAATCATCTTTTATTTCATTATCTCCCTAGCTTCAAATTCATATAAAACTATAGATCCTTTAAAGCACATCAGGCAGTCTTCTTCCATTGTTGAGGCATTTCAGAAACTAGATATCTTTCTCAAAGAATCCAAAATAAATTTGAGGATACTCACCCTTGCTGCTTTCCCATTGACTTTATCTCTGGAGTAGGAAATTGAATTTTATGGGTTACCCCATTTTCTATTCAAACAGACCCCACGTTATCCTTTTAATTTTTTTTTTTTTGAGAAGTTGTAGGTTTACAGAAATATCATGCAGAATGTAGAATTCCCATATAACTCCCTTCACACACTCAGTTTTCCCTATAATTAACACATTGTATAAGTGTGGTAGCTTTGTTACAATTGATAGAAGAATATCATTAAAATTGTACTATTAACTAGAGTCCATAGTTTATATTAGGGATCACTATTTGTGGTGTATAATTCTATGTTTTTATTTTATTTTATTTTAGTAACATAACATACAACTTAAAATTTCCTCCTTTTATCCATGTTCAAATATTTAACTTAATGGTGTTAATAATTACATTCACAATATTGTGCCACCATCAACGCAATATATTACCAAAACATTTCCATCACCTCAGCAGAAATTCTGTACCAATTGATCATTAAATCCCCATTCCCTAACCACACCCTTACCATGGTAACTTATATTCTGATTTCTGACTTTATAAATTTGCACAAATTATTTAATATATGTGAGATCACACAATATTTGTCCTTTTGTTTCTTGCTTATTTCACTTAACATGATATCTTCAGGTTTCACCCATGTTGTTGTTTGAATCAGAACTTAATTCCTTTTTACTGCTGAATTATATTCCATTGTATCATTACACCCCTTTTGTTTAATCATTCATCTATTGATGGGAACTTGAGTTGTTTCCATGTTTTGCAAATTGTGAACAATGCCACTAAAATAATATCACTATGCAAATATCTGTTTGGAACCCTACTTTCAATTAATTTAGGTTACATACCTAGAAGTGAGATATCCAGGTAATATGGCTTTCTATACATAAATTTCTGAGGAACAGCTAACCTGTTTCCATAGCAGCTCCACCATTTACATTCCCACCAACAATGAATGAGTTTTCCTATGTCTCCTCATCCTCTCATTATTTTTCTTTTTTTAATAGTAACCATTCTAGTGGCTTTGAAAAGGTATTTCATTGTGATTTTGATTTCCATTTACCTAACATCTAATGATGTTGAGAATCTTTTCATATGCTTTATGACCACTTGTATTTCTTCTTTGGAGAAATGTCTATTCAACTCTTTTGCCCATTTTTCAATTGGTGTTTTAGTTTCTTTATTGCTAAAGCAAACAACACACAATGATTAGCTTAAACAGTGAGAATTTATTGGCTCACAGTTTTGAAGCTATGAGAAGTCCAAATCAAGGCCTCATCATGGTGATGCTTTCTTCCTGAAGAATGGCATTCTGAGACCAGTAATCCTTTGTCCTTAACTCCTCTGTTACATAGCACTGCACATGACAGCCTCTCCTGGCTTTTCCCTTCTCTTTCAGGTTCCACTGTTTTCAGCTTCTTGTTTTCCATGACTTTTTTTCTACCTGAATTTCATTTTGCTTATAAAGGATTCCAGTGATGGATTAAGATCCATCCTGATTGAGCTGGGCTTTACCTTAACTAAAGCAACCCATCAAACAGTACTACTTACAATGGGTTCATGCCCATAAGAATTGACCAAGAATAAGAACATGTTTTTTTCTGGGGCATATAGCTCCAAACCACCACAACTGGGTAGTTGTAGTTTTGTTGTTGAGTTTGTTGGATTTCTTTATATATTCTGGATATTAAAACTTTAATTAGATATGTGGTTTAAAATATTTTCTCCTATTCTGTATGTTGTTTTTCTACTTTCATGAAATCTTATGATGCACAAAACTTAAATTTTTATAAAGTGCCATTTATCTATTTTTTTCTTTTGTGGCTCATGCTTTTGGTGTAAACTAAGAAACCATTGCCTAATTCAAGGTCTTGAAGCTGCTTCCTTATGTTTTCTTCAAGGAGTTTTATAATTTTGGTTCTTATAGTTAGAACTTTTATCCATTTTGAGTTAATTTTTATATATAGTGTGAGCTAGGAGTCTGTCTTCATTCTTTTGCATATGGATACCAAATTTTCCCAGCATTATTGTTGTAGAGACTATTATTTTGTGTATTCTGACTGCTCCACTGACCGGCTGTTCTCCCATCTCACTGTTTATACTTAAGCTTTCTTATTCCTTGAGACACAAAATATTGAAATTAGGCCAATTAATGATCTTACAATGGCCTCTAAATTTTCAAGCGAAAGGAAGAGTTGCACATCTCTTGCTTTAAATCAAAAGCTAGAAATGATTAAGCTTAATGAAGAAGTCACGTTGAAAGCCCACATAGGCCAAAATTATGGCCTCTTTTCCCCCAAAATTAGCCCAGTTGTAAATGCAAAGAAAACTTCTTGAAGGAAATTTAAAGTTCTGCTGTGAACACACAAATGATAAAAGCAAAATTGGCTTATTGCTGATTTGGAGAAAGTTTAAATGGTCTGGATAGAAGATCAGATCAGCTACAGCATTCCGTTTAGTCAAAGCTTAATCCAGAGCAAGGCTCTAACTCTCTTCAATTCTATATAGGATGAGAGAGGTGAGGATGCTGCATAAGAAAAATTTAAAGCTATCAAAGTTTGGTTCATGAGGTTTAAGAAAAGAAGCCATCTCCTTAATATAAAAGTACAAGGTGAAGCATCAAGGGCTGATGTGAAAGCTGCAGAAAGTTGTCCAGAAAATCTAGCTAAGATAATTGAGGGTACACACACAAACAACAGATTTTCATGTTGATGAAACAGCTTTATATTAGAATAAGATGCCATCTAGGACTTTTGTAACTATAAAGGAGGAGTCTTTAAAGCTTCAAATGACAGGCAGCTTCTCTTGTTAGAGTCTAAATCAGCTGGTGAGTTTAAGTTAAAGCCAATGTTCATTTACAATTCTGAAAATCCTAGGGCCCTTAAGAATTATGCTAAATCCTCTCTGTTTTTGCTCTCTAAATGGAACAACAAAGCCTGGATGACAGCACATCTGTTTACAACATGATTTGCTGAATATTTTAAGCCCACTGTTGAGACCTGCTCAATATAAAAGATTCTTTTCAAAATATTACCACTCATTGACAACATATACCTGATCACCCAAGAGCTTTGATGGAGATGTACAATGAAGTTAATGTTATTTTCATGCCTGCTAACACAGCATCCATTCTGAAGCTTGTGGATCAAGGAGTAATTTTGACTTCCATGTCATATTACTGAAGAAATACATTTCATAAGGCAATATCTGCCATAAATAGAAATTCCTCTGATGAATCAGGGCAAAATAAATTGAAAACTTTCTGGAAAACATTCACTATTCTAGATGCCATTAAGAACATTCATGATTTATAGGAGAATGTCAAAATATCAACATTAGCAGGAGTTTGGAAGAGGTTGATTCCAAACCTCATGGATGATTTTGAGGGATTCAAGACTTCAGTGGAGGAAGTAACTGCAGATGTGGTAGAAATAACAGCAAGAGAAGTAGAATTAGAAGTGGAGTCTGAAGGTGTGACTGAATTACTGAATTCTGATATGCAATGTGGTATGCCTTCTGGTAAAAGGATTCCCCACACTCTCTGCATCCATAGAGTTTCTCTTCAGTATGAGATTATTGATGGCTATTGAGCCTGCACTTCCAGCTGTAGGATATTAAAATTGGTATCAAATCAAACCTGATTGTTTTAGAATTTGCATATTAAATTTAAGCCCCCTGGTAGCCACAAAAGTCTATAAAAAATATATACAGAAATGAGAGATACTCAAAATGGTGCAATAAAAAAGTAAATATGAAAGTAGGCATTAACAGAAGAATTAAGGGACAAGAAAGGTATAAGACTTATAAAGATCAAAAGGCAAATGGCAGAAGAAAGTCCTATATCATCAGTAGTTATTTTAAATGTACATGGTTTGAACTTTCCAATCAAATGGCAGAGGTTGGCAGAATGGATAAAAAGCATAAACCAATTATATGTGGTCTGCAAGAGACTCACCTTAAATTCAAAGATAAAAGTAGGTTGAAAGTGAAAGGATGGGGGAAAAAAATATATACCCTGCATACAGTAATCAAAAAAGAGCTGGACAGCTATGCTAATATCAGACAAATAGACTTTAGGTAAAAAACTGATATGAGGGACAAAAAATGTCAGCATATACTGGTAAAGGGGACAGTTCAAGAAGAAGATATAACAATCATAAATATATATAGACCTAATGGCAGAGCCTCAATTTATCTTACCTAATCTGCTGTTGACACCATTTAGGGAATTTTTCCTTTCAGGTATTGTATTTTCAACAGTATTTCTTTGGGGGGGAGCTTCTTTTAAAAATATCTGTCTCTTTATTAAGGTTCTCTTATTGTTCCTTTATTGTTCTCCTGATATCTTTCAGTTATTTCTCTATGTTTTTCTTTATATCCTTCAGCATGTTGAGGAACATTTTTTGAAGTCTTTGGTATGCCCAAAATCTGTTCTTCTTCATTGATGGTTTCTGAAATTTTTATCTTCTTCCTTTGAAAGGTCATCATTCCCTCATTTTTTATTTGTCTTGTAATCTTTTGTTGCACACCATTCATTTTAGTATTTAAAGTGTTAGCTCTGGGATTTAGTCCCTGAGTTTTCTTTTTCCTTACATTTGTATCCAGCTAGTGATAAGACAAGATTTCTTGAGTGCCAGGAACATTTTTAAAGCTGTCTTGATTCAGCACTTGCTTAGTTACTGCCACACTTTAACTGTTTTCTGGGGTTGGGAGGAAGATAACTCTGTCAGTTGTTATTTGTTCAAAGAGTCTGTGGAGAAACAACACTTTGGAGTATCTTATCCCACCATCTTGGTCAAACAGAACCTTACATTAACTTCCACAACAACATGCTTGTCTTTTATCTTTCACAAGAAAATAAACAGAGGTTCCGAGAAATTGCATGAACCTGTTTATTTCGGTGCTGCCAAGAAGCATATTGTCTATATAAATGTATTATTGCCAATAATAAAATATAAATTTTCATCTAGCACCACAAATACAAGAGGTTATATGATATTAACCTATAGCTTAACAACATATAATAGTAGAACTAACATAGGGCCAAACTATAAAGCGTTAATATAAAACTATTGAAAGTAATGTCCATTTTTTTTAGACTTTCTAGATAGTATTTCTAGCTATAATTGACTTTTTTTTACTTTAGAGATTGTGCCTTGTTCATCTGTAATTATCAATTCATCCTCAAAATCTAGCATACTATTTTCCAATAAGTATGTGTAAATATTGAATGATAGAGTAAATGAAATAATGAGTGGCTACTCAAAACTATGCAGAGCAAACCTCCAAATATTTAGAGTTTTCTTTGAATTCTAAACAGATATCTTTAATGGGCTACATTGATGACAAACTTCCAGGAATTCTTAAAATTCAATTATATACCATATTTCTAGTTACTCTGATATTTGTTCTAGGAAAAAGAAGAAATTAAATATGTAACCAGGCTTACTTTTTATCTTGCTTCTTGTGTCATGAAATCAGCTGTTAATTTGTTGAATTATGCATCCACTTAATGTTCTTATTCAGTTGTCTGACACCGTAGGTGAATATGGTCATGTTGTAACACTAATGATATTTCCCTCTGCTTATAATGCTTGCAATGGGATTATAAGAAATAGCAATAACACTTTTTAAAAGAAGAAATTTTATCTGAGACAAAATGACAAGTGAAACGTATTTTGAAATGGGAAAACTCACCTGATGAGGCATGGTTAATAGAACATCTAAAATGCATTTGAAGTCATGTTAATAAACTCACATTGATCTTACTACCTTTGTTCATTGCTTTAGAAAATGCTGCTTGTTAATTAATTGATGAGAACTGACAGATAAATACAGAAAATATCAACAGAGCTATGCTTTATAATGAAATCAGAAAATAAGAAATGTGTGTGTATGTGTGTGTGTGTGTGCTCTAAGGGGCTCTGAGCACAAAAGTAGAAGTGGCCAGGCCTTCTTAGGACTTAAGCCCAAAACTTTCACAACATCACTTTTACTGCATTTTACTGATGAAAGCAAGTCACAGGCCCAGCCCAGGTACAAGCAGGGCACTCCACACCACAGGACATGAGTATCAGGAAGCATGGTTCACTGGGGTCCACCAGTGGAACTGACGGCCACAACCAGTGCCATGGAAAAACAACTATCGTTAGCAAAAGAAGAAGTTGCTACTTTTGAGTTGGAAAGCCCAAGTTGCTTAAGCTGTTATAAACCATAAATCAGGATGAGAAATAAAGGACTTTTAAGAAGCTTCCTGAAACAGGTTTACCAGCTCTGACAATATTTTCTGCACCTTCACTTGGGAAAACTGGTCTCATAAGAATGGATTGGTTAAGGGGACAGAACATTTGACAGTAGAACTGCCCCATTGCTGCAGCCTCCGTAGAGTGAGTGAATGTATGGCTTCTTGATGCCACTGATTTGCAGTCAGCTGGAGTGAAAAGAAGCAGTTCTAACAAGACCACTAACTTTTAACTAGCAGTAGCTCATTTCTGTTTTAACCAAGCAGTGATTTCTGCTAATGTTCTACCTTTAGTGCCTTTCCCAAAGACATTTCTCTTTGCCCTGTGTGTTGAATCATCATTCAGTGGGTGTATTTCAATTAAAGTATTATTGGTTGTCTTTGTAAAGCTAGTAAAATGCTATGGCAACTTTGCCCTTAAAAAATATAATAAAAGAAAGAAAAAAAATAAGAATTCACCCATGCAAATCTTGGCTGAATATGTTTATTATTGCAAAGCCTGTTCTGAACAAAATATTTGAATCTATAGCATAGGTAGACACAGTCTACTAAATTATGCTAATTAGGATAACTGTTAATAATTACAATAAAGATACAAGCAACTTACTCCTCCCATTTCTGGGTATCACAGTGTCTTCTGTATTCCAAGGATATCTGAAATATTTTAGAATGAGGGGAGATATTATATTACAAATGCATAGTGGTCTAATTTTTTACAAAATGTTCTATATATTTTAAGAACTTATGAGTACAACTGTCTTATTTGTATTGTAATTGTGTGAATCACCTCAAAGTTATAGGCCACACAAATTGCAGGTGCATGAATACATTAGTAAATACAGCATTTTTAACTGCAATATTATCAAAGCATCCCTAATGCATATTAATTATTATTGGGTGGTATTCATTTTTAAATGCATCACTTAGAAAGTAAAATAAAAGAACTCTGAGGGAAAAAGTTATGCTGAAACCTTGACAAAACATGGTCCAATGTAGTTTCATATAGCATTTTATTTTTTTATGATCTTTGCCTTTGGACTTTAAATGTCTGTGTAAAGGATGGAAGAATGCTATAAAGTTTGATTGATCATATGTTTGCCTGTCCTATCTGAAGCAATTTTTGTCTAGTGGGTAGTAATAAATTTACACCCCTCTTATGTACACATATTATCATTTATCTGTGCCACAATTCATATTTATAAGTGAGGTGCATAGAACTCCAATGCCTCAAATATTCTAAAACATCTAGCCTTGTGCCTTTCACCTATTAGAACTCAGAAAATACTTGTTGAATCAATGATTTAGTGAAATAATTGTGAATGGTTTTGCATGTTTCATTCTTTTTTTGTTTGTTTGTTAGTTTATTTATCCACTTATTTATTATTGTTGGAAGGCAGAACAATACTGTAAACTCCATAAAAAGAAGTTTTCCTCCTTTTAGTCACAAGTTTAATCCCTCAATCATATTGGAGAATTTTTGCCTTGGACAACATGAAGCTATTTTTTTCTGGTATATTTTGTGAACTTACATTCTAAACTCTATTGCTTTTCCTGGGAAAGCATGCCAATAAGCACATAAATCTATATGAAGAAGAGTGTATAATCTCTTCAACACTGTTGAGGTGCAGCTCTTCCATAACAGAAGTAAAGGTCACGTTGAGAGATGCTAAAACTCCAAACTGATTGGATTAGAAGTGCTGGCAGAGATTCTTCATGTTCCATAACACTAATATAACCTCAGCTTCAAGGATGGAAAGAGTCTAAAGGTATAAAGGGCAAGGACATTCAGAACAGGAATGATGGGCAGTCCACTAAGAAGGTAACTTAGGCTCTAAGCAAGCGAATTGAATTGTGTGCAGAAATGTGGACTAGGCGGAAACTGAGTCTAAGCCGAGGAAGTTCTCAAAAATCCGGTAGATATACAAACCTCAATTTTCTACCTTGTTAACTTTATTACTAAGGGCAATTTATTTAATCTCCATGAAACTCCATTTCCTCCTCTGTAAAATCAGGTAAATGAGAATCTCTGCCTCTTAAGGTTTCTTCGTTCATTTGTTTATTTTTATTTTCACTTCAGTATTACATGAATGGGTTCATTAAAACAGAGTTTGTTGTTGAAACATAGTGTTCAATAAATGAGAGTTTATTATCCTATTGTATAAAAGGATAGTTTTAAATCATGTATAAAAATGAATCCTGTGAATATCATTTGAAGATTTTTATTGTCAGGTAAAAACAGTTGAATCTATGCACTGATGGGAAAAACATGGAAAGCAGAATAAAAACTGAAATGGAAGGGAAGAGGATATGGCTCAAACGATTCGGCTCCTGTCTACCAAATAGGAGGTCCAGGATTTGATTACCAGGCAAGCTGACCTGCGTGGCGAGCTGTCCCGCGCAGAGAGCTGGCCCACACAGAGTGCTGGCCCGTGATGAGAGCTGGAGCAGCAAGATGATGCAACAAAAAGACACAGAGGAGAGATGATAAGAGACGCAGCAGACCAGGGAGCCGAGGTGGCCAAGAGATTGAGCGCCTCTCTCCCATTCTGGAAGGTCCCAGGATTGTTTCCCTGTGACAAGCAGACACAGAAGAACACACAGTGAATGGACACAGAGAGCAAACAATGGGGGTGTGAGGGTGTGGGGGGGAGTAAATCAATAAATAAATCTTAAAAAAAAAAAAAAACTGATATGGAAACCATAAAGCCCATTTGTTGTCCTGGTGCTGATTCTAACTGTGTGACCTTGGGTTAATTACTTAATGCTTCTGGGGTGGATGTATCTCAACAACAGCAACAACAACAAAGAAAACAAACAAGAAGGATGGCCCAGAAGTCTTCTCATCACATAAACATTTTCTAAATGCTAGGCTTTGTTCCTGGAACATCTGCTCATATGTCACTTGATACAGTAGCAGGACTGGGCTGCTTCCATAAACTCAGGAGGTATGTGTATAAGCTTGTGCACAGGCGGAGCACAGGCAGAATGCTAGGTCTCTTGCAAATTCTTCAGAATATTAAAAAGTCACTGAATTCTTTAGGTCAGTTCACCTTGGTAAGGTTTATTCTCTACTTTCACATGTCTCTTTGCTGTACTCATCAAAAGACTTATTCTTTCTTGCCATGAAGAAGAGATTAATTTCCACATGATTCCTTGTTGATGCCTCTTCATATTGTTCATTTTTCCAGTGAAGACAATCCTGTAATTTCAGCAAGGATGCCAAGCTTATAAGAGACGTCTGACTTATATGAAGGGTACAAATTTCTACATATTTTCTGTGAGTATGACTATCTGGTATGGAGAAACTAATAACTGCCTATGTCTTCTTCCTGGATTTTTAAAAGGCTAAGGATTATGTTACCTCTCAAAACAACCTTTAAGCTGTCTCCAAAAATAAAAAGAATGATGCACTTATGATAATTGCTCCATAGTCATTTTATGGTGGAAAGGAAGAGCGTAAATTGCTTATTCAACCTTTCAATACACAAATACATTTTTTAAACAAATCAATTTTATTGATACATATTAATAAAGCATACAATTCATCCAAAGTGTACAATCAGTGTTATTGGTATAATCACGTACTTGTGCATTCATCACTTTTGTATACATTTATGTATATTTAAGTATCTACAATCACATTACGTTATTTTGACCCAGATTTCAAGCAAGATAAATGTGCTTAGCTTATTTCTGTTGATATGGGTTTTTATTGTAAAACAATGCAGAAAGAAAAGAAATGTAATAAAATGTCTCAACAAATAAAATGAAAACAACAAAGTAAAGTGAGATGTCATTTAAGATACTATAGCAAATTTAAAGGCATCAAAATAGCTTATGATTCAAATTCATACACCTAGGTTGCTGTGGAGTCTACTGCATCTGCTTCTCATTTTCCTATGAACTTTCTCTTTTTTTTTTAACCCCTAACCTCTACCCTTAACTTTCTTTGTATCCCTGGCTTCTACTGTGAGATGGCTTATTCTGAATGATTTCTTTATAATCACTTGAATATTGATCTGTTCATCTACTTGCCAAAATCTCTGTATGTCTTCTGTTAGTCAAACACCTAAAAGAGTTTTGACTGGGTAGGTTAGCATAGTTTTTAAACCAATCTCCTCCATAAAGCCACTTGAACAACCTCATGTTTAAAGTATCTTTTGGTCAGGCAACAATCTGTGGTACAACAAGGTATTGAGAAATTCTTCTGGTCATAAGATCCAAGGCACCAAGGCATGGCAACCCACATACAAGGAACTGCTTCTGGGCACTTGCATCAAAAGTGGTCTGTGGGTGTAACAAGAAATCAGAGTCACTCATTATGTAGTACTCATAAAAAATTGATTGTTTTGTAACAAAAGTGCTTATGATTACATTTAAAATAAATATTTGAATGTACTTAAATAGAAATATGTTTATATATATATATGACTAAACTATCTGGTAATTTATTTATTTATATTTTTATGTAAAGATGATTGGTTGACATGTACTTGCATTTGATAGCTATACATAGAGAGAAATCATTATTCACAGACACACAGAAAACAAACAATAAAAGATAGCGTTTTTTCCATGTACTATTACATTTTCTATACTCAATTATATTAAATTATCTTCAACAGAGTTCTTGGAAAGTTGAACTTGAGGTAATTTTTTCCTTAGGGTGTAATTTTGATTTAATTTATTTACTAACTTGTTTCAAAATTCATCACCACAATGATCAGTCACTATGATGATATGGTATTGGTGTTTCATGTGCCTGAAGATAATATATTGCTTTTTAAATTAAGGTTTACATTTCTATGGATACCTGAAAATAGTTCTACAGCTACACTATCAAGGGCAAAATGAATTCTTAGCAATTTTTATTAAATAAGCATTGCTTGTCTTATTCATCTTCATAAGATGTATCCTTCCCCTGGTCCTAGAACATTTTTTAAACAAGATTAATCACCACAATTTACATAATTGAGCAAATCAGAAATGATATTGATCTAACATTCCAAGAAAATTGCCTAAACTACTTATTGAACCAGTATTTATTCAGGTTTATTACAATGTCCTCGACACAGGATAGTAAGTAGCTTACTAGACTTAACTAGTAATTCCTGTGACAGTAGCTGTATGAATTCTACTTATTCCATTTGTCTTTGTTATACGTAAATACTCCAAAGTACAACTGATAACTGCATTTCCTATTAATTTTTAAGCTATATGTTAAGGCAGCTATGATAGACTAGCAGCAATTTTCATTTCAAGTATAACTAGTAAACTCATAAGCAAACTAAATTCAGTGCTATTGTTAATTGTCACCTAAAAAAAAAACAAACAAAAAACAAACACAACTGTATTAGTCAGGGTTCTTTCAGGAAACAGAATCAGAAGCAGATATCTGTCAATAATATGAGATTTTATAAGAGTCTCTCATGTGACCGTGGGGATGCACAAGTCCAGGTTCCACAGGTAGGCTGCAAGCCAGGGGCTCTGATGAAAGTTCGATGAAAGGTCCTTGATGAGTTTCTGGGAGAAGCTTGCTGTCCAAAGACAAGCTGGGAAATTCTCTTTGAATGTTGAAATCACTTCCCCTTTTAAGGCATTGAACTGATTGGATAAAAGCATCACCCATTGCTGATGCAATCTCCCTGATTGATGCAGATGTAATCAGCCATCCATGCAGTAAACTCACTGGTGAACGAAGTCCATAAATGCTCTTGTATTACAATTAGCCAAGTGTTTGCTGGACCTAACACCTGGACACAATTACCTGGCCGAGTTGACACAATAGCCTAACCATAACAACTATTTCACTGATCTAGACCTGAATAAAACATTCATTCAATAAAAGTAATTAATATCTGATATTGGTAAGCTTCTGAATTCAAATCACCTTAGTTCCACTGCCCAATCAAGGCTCCACTGCTCAGTCAAAGATGGTATATTTGTGGCAATTTGCTTAGCATCTTGGTGCCTCTATTTTCCTATTGGTAAGTGTGAGTCATACTATATATTGAGATAATGCATGCAATGTGCTTTGTGCATTGCTTAAAGTTGTTCAATTAATGTGTGTTCTGAGTGTCAGAAAGATCAGACAGGAAGATCAACAATTATCTTTTTTATACCCATTTTACAGCCACATCCTGGTTGCCCCTTTTTCTGTCCCACAGGCTTCAAGTATCCTTCTACTGCTAAAATATGGAAAGAATAAAGTAAGTTATATCATGTGAGTATTGCCTCAAAATGGGAAGAATAGGCATAAAACATGCATTTATTGTGTGAAAAGTTTTAGTGTTCGGACAGACTCCTTTCTAGGCCATCTCTATTTTAGAGGAAAAATCTTAGGGATTTACTTATGCAGAGGAATTTAAAAAGTATCTTTAGCATGTCTTTATAGCTTGTTAGTTTTCCAACACAAGTGGACAATTGAGGGAAAAAGTATATTCATATGTTCCATTCAAGTTTAATATGGGTCATGTATTCATTGAGTAAAATGATGCTTAGCAGCACCACATTGAAAGCTTGAATTCAGCTACAGTAAAAATATTTATGCCACAGAAATCTGAAAATACAACAAACCAGGGTTTGACATTGTTTTCTTAATTTTCTAGATTTAAGAAAAATGATAGAGAAAATGTTAATAAGGCAGAGTAACCTAAAACGGTGTCACGTATTTAGGCATTACATTATGAACATAGCCCTCGTACAATAACAGGTCAATAGGATATATTCTAAGCCCTAAATTCTTGCCTATATTTGAGTCGACTGTGAAAGATCATCACTGCTCCACAGCTACCTGCAGGATTAGCGAGGGCCTCTGCAGCAAGAGCATCACAGTTCAAATTCTGCCATAATCTGTTTTCCTCAGTCATTTAGGTCCCTAAGAACACTCCAAAATAAACTCATTGCATGCACATCTGTATATCGGAGGCCAAATTCTATGATACTCAATGAAGGTCAGTTGGTTGCTGGAGTGGTACCTACCATTGATGATAGGGTCCTCATGCAATGAGGTAGAATATAGGTCCAGTAGATTGTAATGGTGCAAATGTTTAAACTGTAAATGAAAAGGGATGAGATATGAGTTTAAGGGTATGCTTTGGTAGATGTAGTGTCTCAGGACATTGAGAGATACAAGAGAAGTAGTAATTATAAAGATTATATAATATGGCTGTTGATTAATTGGGGAAAGACAATGAAGAGCTGAAAGTAAATAATTACCAATTAAAGGCAAAATGTGAAAAAAAACAAGAGACTAGATGTCAGTATATAAAAAGGCAATAATCTCTTTCAGGAGGAAGTAGAAAGAAAATTAGAATCAGCCACAAGATTTACTTAAAAGAGTAGCAGAACTTCAAAGCATTTTAAATACTCAACATGGACAAATGTTTTATGTCAAAACCAGGTGTCTTACAGGGAAACATGGGATACTGAGAGTTGTGATCAGGGCATGAGGGTTGATACACTGAAATATCATGGGTCTCCAGATTCTCCTAAATACTTTGAACCTGCCAAAGTGGCCAACTCCTCTGTGCTATTGGCTAGTGATACTCCCTTAACTAAAGACAAAATGATGTTTCTGTTTTACAATGAAATACTCAACTATTCCTATGTGCCCTCTAGGCCACCAGTGAAATAAACGGAGTTAAGACAACAATTGAATCATAATGGATGGTCAAGAGCTTGGCCTAATAAAGGAAGAAAGCGACTATATGCTAAAGAAGCAGCAGGCTCTAACCAACATGTTCTACAAGCATTGAAGAACATTTATGAGATGGGATCCTGAGGATGGATCAAGGGAAATAATATAAAGTTGGGTAAGTTCTTTGATATGGCAGCAGTCTGCCAGAATACAAGATTATAGGAGATGTGCTAACATGCTGCTAGAATGACTTTGGAAGCTTGGAGGAAGTAATGTTACATTGTTAAGTTGATATGCCAGAAATGTATAACAAATGGTAGAAAAAGGGATCAAAATGCTCAGAGAAGTGTGCATGCTAGAATCTATATAAAATCCACCAGCCTGCTGTCTTCTATGGGATGGCCCAGGGGGCATTCTGTTTACCAAAGCAATAAGGAATGCAGTGTTGGAAAGGGCAGCAGCATCTCTGAGAAGCTCAGTGATAGCTGTCTTCTATAGTGTTGGATGAAACAGAGATGGGTCCCTATAGCAATATGTATGATAGGATCTTCAAAACAGAGAGGCCAAAGCACAGTACTTCATTGTTTGAGACACAGTGGATACATTGAGTGTTATGAGCAACGAGGTGGGAGAATTTGTTGGTGGGGGAGCATGGCTTTTAAAGAGATACTGAGATAGTTGAAAGTAGATGACATCCTTAGGAGCAGAAAACTTGGGTAGCCAAAAATTGCATTTCTCAATGTATACAATTAAAATATTGTGAAAAATGGATGCTGATTATCATTGCTTCAATTTAAAAAGTAACCACAATTTCTTGCCCTGTTTCTGAATGTGAACCATTTAAAAAACCCAGAATGTACTGATTGGAAAAGTGACCAAGTCTCCAAGATGAAGGACCTTTTAAAATCATGGTGAGGGTATATGCTAATGATTTCCAGTATTCCCCCTAAGGGGAACAGATAGAAAAAAAATAGCCAAATATTTTCAGAGTATTGGACATGAAATTCAAGTTATTGATGACATTCAGAGAACTGAATTTTATCATAGCTTCCCTGTTATGTTAGGTGGTGTACAAGGAAAGGCTGATAAATGGAGTCCTGGCCCTTATTGAGCTGTTATTAGGATCACTTGTCCTTGTCCAAATCATGTTCATTTCTCCAGTCCCATACTGAATTGAAAATTATGATACAAAGTTCCATATAAGTTCCTCACCTGCAGAGATAGGTATTTTAGGGGAGAGGTAAGGGGACAAATGAAGCCTCTGAAACAACTATCTAAGGTCAAGATGATAAATAAATAAAAAAACAACTGTTGCATCCCAAGAGGTATGGCAGATGTTAATCCTATTCAAAAATACCTAAAGGAATCGGAGGTAGTGGCACATGTCATAACTTTATCAGTCTGTCCCTTACAATAATAAAAGCGCTGCTAGTGAATAATTGCCAGCTCAACCAATCAGTAATCCCAATTGCAGCTGCTATACTGGTTGTGGTATCTTGGCTAGAACAAAGCAACACATCTTTAAGTTCATGGAAGGAAGCCATTGATTTGGAATATCCAGTCTTTTCTATTTCTGTCAGTTAAGAGGACCAGAAGCAGCTCATATTCACACGTGAAAGAAAGGAATTTTCATTTACAGTGTTGCCCACAGATTGTTAACTCTCCCACATTCTGTTCAAATATAAAACAAAGGAAAGTGGACCATCTGGGCCTTCTGCTGAACTGGATATGAATTCACTAAATCAATTATGTCATGTTAATTGGATCAAATGTAGAGGAATAAACCCTACAAAGATACAGGGATCTACAAAATTTATAACAATTTTAGATTTCTAATGGTCTGGAGCATGCTGGGATATCTTTTCAATGTAAAGGACAAATTATTACATTTTGCATCTCCTACCAATAAGGAGGAAATATAATGCCTGGTGTCTTTGGAGGCATCATTTTTCACACTTGAAAACACTGCTCTGACTCATTAACTAAGTAATGGGTAAAATGTTAATAATATATAAATAAAAATTACATAAAGCTCTAGAAATTTATCAATGCCTTTCTTGTCCATTATATGTTTCTATTTATCAGACACTTAGTGCTGCTTTACATAATATTAGATAACAACAGTAAAATATCAGCAGTCATAATTTCAGTTATTTTTCTTTAAATGTTAACTTGGTTCAAATTTATATCTTTAATTTAAATCCAGTATATTCTAAGCCAGTGGTTTTCATCTGGGTATTCACATCACTTACCTCTGGAATTTTATGTTCAAGACTTTGTCTTCACTGGCAATTATATTTTATTCAGTTCCTTAAATATCATGATAAAATATGTTCTTACTAACATATGCATGTTCTCTCAATAGCTTGAAGCTTTCTTTTCTAAAAGGGCCACTGCTGCTACTGCTGCTAATCTTTTATTAAAACAAGTTTTCTCTATATGGGGAATTCCACTGGCTCTTTCAAGTAACCAGGGAACCCACTTCACTGGTAAAATCATGCAAGAAATCCAAAGAGCACTTCCTTTATTCTACAAATTACATTATCCTTTTCAGCCCAGGCATCTGCAATAATAGAGTGCTAATGAACTCTTAAAACTAAATCTTGCTAAAAAGATGGAAGAACTCAATCTCTCACGGTTTTAAAGTTTTATCCTTAGCACTGATTGTCCTCTGGTCTTCTCATGCTAGGTCATACCAAATGTCCTCATTTAAAATAATAACTAGCCAACTCATGAGAATTCCTTATTCTGACTGGGATTTCAAAGATTCTAATCTGGCCGACATAGATATTGAAAATACTGCAAGAGACTTTTTAATTATGCCCAAATTTACCATCAACAGGTAAGGTTTTGTTCTTTCCATATCACCTCACAATTGAAAAGTTAGAGTTTTAGTTCACTGGACCTGACATTACCAAAACACTAACCTTAATTCCCATTGAAAGAGCCCTGACATAGGCCTCCTTACCATTAACACTGCTGCCAAATCCCAGTGGGCCCAATCCTGAATTTATGTCTCTCAACTAAAAAGGTACAAAAGCTACTCAATGGAATTCCACCCCAGTTGGAGACTTTAAACTGAGGTTCCCTCTTGAACCACCAAAAGCTGGCAACACCAGGAGGTAGACAGCTCTCTCCGAAAATTTTAATTAAGCGATGACAACACAAGCTTTCATCCAAGATGTTAAAACAGACTAGGACTCCTAGAATTCCAATGTTTATTTTCTATCCTCACCATTTTCATTGTCCTCCTTTGCTGTATCCCTCCTTCTCTACCTCCTGCAACATACCTTGCTATCCATATAATTTCCATTGCAACTTCAACCTTCTATAATGAGCATACTTTGTATGTTCTACTCTCTCTCACTCAAGCTATTGCCTGCCTTACTAATCTCCCACCTGTTCAAGGCCTCCAAAATGGCATTCCACATAGCAAAATCTCATAACCCTATTTTTGATTGCTAGCTGTATACTTGCTCTCCTTTAAAAGTGACCAGATTTCCCTAAATTCCCATGCCTATCTCACATTTAAGGCAGGTGTTGTCTTAATGCGTGGAGGCCCTTTAGCTTTTCTCCATAGACTTCAAAAGAAAATTCTTTCAACTTTGATCCTTTTCAAAGAATATAATTTATGCTTCCCCATAATATTACTGAGGGCCGTTTCATGGGCCAACTATTTGCAATTATACCTACTTTGCAAACCAATGCAAGTACACTTAAGCTGTTATTTTGGTAGGCAAGAGGACATATTTCTTGACTTGTTATGTACATCTGATAGACCAAGGTAATCCTAAATATAATTTTACCTGGTACTCCTGGGTTTGTCCTTCCTGTAAACAGAACCTTCCTTTCACAATTGGATGGGACTCATATTAACTCATATTAACTCCAAAATGCAAATACACGGAACAATTATTTCCATTAACTCTGGATAGATCCTAATAAGACACAATTTGTTTGTGGAAACCAAGGTTATTGTTTACTGCCTGCTAAATTGTCTTGATCTTGTTACATATCTGATTTTATTAGCTCTTATCAAATCTTTAACCAGACCACATTACTTTGTCACATTAACCACTCTATTACCATTGATTAAAATTTTCCAAGCACTGGAGGATCCAAAGGTATACCAAGTGTCTTATAGCTAAAGCTTAGGTGCAAAATTCAACCCCAGAAGAAGGTGCTGAACTTCTTTTCACACCAGGTTCTCAAAAAATATTATAAGAGATTCAAAAATTGGGAGTAAACCTAAAGAACGTGCCTGACATAGTATATCATGTCCTGCTGCATAGGCCACTCAAGAAGTTCTTTGGAGCTCCCACATTTTTGACACTTTTCACAGTTGACAACCTTATCAAAACCACCAACATCATTACCAAATCCACAAGAACTCCCAGTAGCTGTCCACTACAACTATCTAGCATTGGGAATTACTCTGGCTTCCTGAAGGGGCACTTACTCTGTGAACAGAAGAAACTATTGTGCATGTATCCCCCAAAACCTCTCTGATATCTATACCGTGGCCAAAAATATCAGACTGCATATCAGGAAATTCATTGACTCTTCACTGCCATTGTCACTCTGCTATCTAGAAATACTTCAGGCTTAACATCCTGGAATCTTCTCAACTGACTCCCTTTAAAACTCAGTTCTGGTTTTTATTTCCTTACTTAAACTTTAATAATTATTATTTTTACTGTGTTCTTAAGCACACTTTTTGTCAAGTACCTGATCTCTAAGACTCTCCAACAGTTATCAATCTAACAACATGCTCAGTAGATGATATAGCTAAGTCTTCAAGACCAGTAAGAACATGAAGGTCAGCACACCCCTGAAAATGACTTTAACCAATCTCAAACTTACAATGACTTTTATTCTTTGTCTAACAGTGTTTCAAAACAAGTTTTGTCTGTATTAAACAACAGGGGCTACTGACCAATGCTGTTTTCACATTATTGGTATTTGTAATAGTAGCACCCCACTTCTGGTACCAAAATCTATTCTAGATTCTTAGAATGTTGAAAGCAGATACCATGAAATGGGTTGGATTAGACATTGGGAATTTATTGGCTTTGAGTTTTGAAGCTGAGGAAATGTCCAAATCAAGACATCATCGAGGTGATACTTTATTTTCAAAGAACAGCTATCAGCAATCCCTGGCTCCTCTGCCGCATGGCAAGGCACATGGCAGTGTCTGCTGGTCTCACCCTTGTCTTCTAGGTTTCACTGATTTCAGTATCTTCTTTCTGTGGCTTTCCCTCACTATATCTGAATTTCATTCTTTTATAAAGGACTCCAGTAGGAGGATTAAAACCCATTCTGATTGTGGTGGGTTACATCTTAACTGAAATAGCTCCATCAAAATGTCCTACTAAACTAAAATTTAGTAAATTGATATTCATTTCAAGCTAAAGATATTTCTTATGAGATTAATTTCATATAAACACATAGACACACATAGATTAACTTTCCTGTATACATCCTATAAACATAAAAATACCTAATTAATAGTTTTTCAGAGTTGACAATCATGATGAAGGAAGACATTTTGAATAAAAGTCCTGCTTTCCAGTCAAATCACATTTATTTTATTAAAATTTTAAATTATATTTCCTCAGCGTTTCAATCTGGGTGAACAGGAAAATGTAATACTTAGTGATGTTTAGCATGAAATAAAGAATTCATCATGATGGAATGTCAAAGGGCAGTGTTTTAAAAATAAAATCCATAAGCACTATTTCACAAATCACAATTTATTAATTATTATCTTTTGCATTCAGCTTAAATTTGCTTGTGGGCTTAATTAATTCACAAAGAATGACATTACTTGAAAAGATCTGGAGTCTAGATGAGAACTAAGTGAGGCTATAATGAAAAACATTACTTCCTTAGAGATATTTGGGGTGGTTAATGTTATGTGTCAATTTGGCTAGGCTATGGTACCCAGTTGTTTGTTCCAATACAAATTTAGACATTGCTTTGAAAGGTTTTGTTTTATGTGATTAGCATCTACAATCAATTGACTTTAAATAAGATGAGTGAACCTCCTCCAATCAGTTGAAGGAAGGTCTTAAGAGGAAAGATTTCCAAGAGAAGAACAAATTTTGCCTCAAGACGATATCATCTTCCTGTGTTTCCTGTCTTATGTTTTCACTTATGGATTTTGCAACAGCAACTCTTATTGGAATTTCCAGCCTTCTAGTCTGCCCTACAGATTTCAGACTTGTCAAACCCAATAACTGCATGAGAAAATTTCTTAAAATAAATCTCTTCATACACACACACACACACAAACTGTTGGTTCTGTTTCTCTGGAAAACACTGATCGATACAATTATTCTACTAAACTGAAGCATTCAAATGTATACGAAGGGATCCTACTTTGATCTTAAGTGCATGCAAACCTGCACATACATACAGTACATTTTATGTCTAAAACCGTATGTATATTTCCTCAATCATCCACGGATTTATTTTTAAAATGTATTCCTTATATAATTTGATCATAATATAAATTATTAAATGAAATTAAAAATGGTGACTAAGAACTAAGCATTCCGTAGGAGTGAGATATGACACTGTATGTTGAAAATTCATGAATGGATAGGAATAGGTTTCAGAGTCACTTTGAAATTTTAATAAAGTTATAAAACACAGAAATCCTGGAAGAGGATAATTTTAGAGTCATTGTGAATATCAGAAATTTAGGTATAAATTAAATTCACAAACCTGTCGAGCATTTCTGCAAAGTTAGTTAAACTGATTTCATTGTTGAGAAATCTTTTTCTGAATGTGAAAAATTCACACAAACCTGTTAACCGTGTGCTTAGGGATAGCTCTTAAGTTGCTGTTGGCAGTGGTGGTGGTGTTTAATGAGTAGGTAAACAACAAAGAAAGGAAGTTCGGTTATGGGAAAAATAATTTCTGTTTTTTGTATATCTAAATTCATGACTTGTGAAAAATCACAAATATTAGACAATTTTTGTAAGTTTTTAAAATTTAATCCCTATATCATAATCTTGGTTAAAAGAATCTATTACAAAAAATAAGTAAGGATTTTGGATTTTAAATTCAAGTTAAAACCATACCTAATTTAATTTAATTTAATTTGCATTATATTTCAACTCAACACTTCTTTCCAGTTCTTTACACACTTTATGATTTTCAGCCCTTATCCTCAAGTCTTGGAGTTAAGACCTTCATCAGCCATTAAATAACTCTGAATGATAGCAAAACTTCCTCAGTGGTTTCTCTTCTCCAATTATCTAAATACTGCAAAATATCAAGATACTGGCTCCAATTTAATTTTTCCAGAGCTCTGTTTTTAAAATCAATGTTCTTATTAAACCTCTCCAATTGCTCTTATTGTCCAGAGAGTAAAGTCTTTCACAATTTTATACCAATACCCCATGCTTGGTCATTTAACATGAAAATGCCATTACTTATAATCCCAAAGCAAAATTGGTGGGTTTTTTTTTTTTCTTTTGTGTCTTTATGCTATTCCCTCAATCTTAGGATAAGCCATTTCTCCAAATTTGTTCAAAATGTATAGAAATATGATTTGGAAAGATCTAATATCATTATTAAGTTTCTAACTGAAATGTTTATTTACCTTGTCTTGACTGGATATTCTTGACCATCTCACCTCTTACGAGATTCCCCTACAACTTTGGAACATCTTTGTGTGGATCAGTATTTAGCAAAAGTTGAAAATCCTTTGCATATAATAGCTCCCAATTGCATATTTATTGAATTAGTTTTGGATAAATAAAGAAAAAAATAGAAAAATTATAATTAGATTAGTAAAGAAAGCAAATCAATCTCCAAGTTGAAATGATCCATTTTCTTTTCGTTTTTTTGTTCCATTAACATTGTTACCTTGTGCCTTTAAACAATGCTCCTTTCTTCTTCTTAAGAGCCAGAATTTCTCTGGACTCTCCAAATTTAAGTATTTGTGTCTCTACTTTCCCCACACTCAAGCTTTGCATTCAGACAATTATTACATGTTACAAACTTTAAGCCTCACAAGGCAAACTTCCCTAAAAGCTGGAACTTTGTAGAACTTTAAAAATACAATGCATTATTGACCTGATTGTCTAATACCCAACAGATTACTGTTTCTAGGCCTTAGTTCCTACATTATCTTTTGATGTTCTTGTTAAAGAAGTGAGTACTTGCAACACCAGCAGTCTAATTAAGAACAATTCTGTCACTGGGGGATATCTCAGACCTTCTTCATACTCAATCATCATGTCCTAAAATATACAGGGTGGGGTAATGCATCTTATAAATGCCAATTTTTTTAGGTTCTAATCACAGATACTTCATCAACTGACAAAAGAAAAACCTAAGTAGGTATACCATGCAAAATCTGGGACAACTTACATGTAATTTCAGGAATCAGCAGGGACACACAGCTGGAGAAAAATAAAAAGCTTGCTGTAATTGAAAATTGTTTTGCAGCTTGTTTGTGATTAAAATGAAGTTCAGTTCCTTGAAATCTTGTTTAGCAATTAAATCTGTTTTACTTAGGCAGTGAAATATTGTCTATTGTCCTGGAATGATCAAACTAGTACAGACGCATCTTAGAATTCAATGTTCACATGAAAATGTGAATTTAAGAAAATGTAGCCAAACCCATTATCACAAACAGACACTTGTCATTCAGAGTAATGAGACGAATAACCAATTTAGTGAAATTCTTCAGCTAAGTTGGAAATTCAATACTAAATTGTATCATT
>JAQZBX010008919.1:18141-47233 GCA_029593785.1 Cabassous unicinctus | reverse complement strand
AGATCTGCACTGTGGGGGTGGTTTGGATGCACCACTGCTCAAAAACCACAGGAATTATGTGGAAGGTTTGTTTTTCAAGATCCATTCCATTCCTGTTTCTACACTTAGGTATAGAGAGGGAATCTAACTTATTTTGATGAGTAACACCTGTTCATGACCAAAACTATGAATAATTGAATGATTTTATTTCCTAGGTTATCTTAACGGAGATCGAGCACAAGGTTGCTTCTCTGCTAGAGAACTGCAAAGACCAGGGCCTGGGAGATGGTGGAGCCATTCAACAAGAAGCTGAAGAACTTTCCTTGAAACTAAAAACTGTAAAATGCAATTTGGAAAAAGTCCAGTTGATGCTTCAAGAGAAATACAGTGAGGATCAGGTAAAATATGGCTGTGTATATATATGTGAACATTAACATACACATATGGTAATCTGTCAGAAAAGAACTCTGATTGGAGATGATGAACCATCTACAGAGAAACTACACTAAATGAGACAAATCACCCCTCCTAAAATTGTAAAGGATGGGTGCACTGACTTTTTGTTATTGGCTTCATTTTACTGTGCAGTTTTCTTATCCAGATTGGTGGTGGTGGTTGATGATTTAGTTTAGGTTGGTTTGAGTCTTCTTGCTGGTGATGAGCTCTAGTGTAAGCCTTCTATATGAAAGAAGGTTGTATTTTAAGTTGGTTTTTCTAACCCTGAGATGGCTTCCTTATCTGTCTGCTCTTTGTTTCCGCTTGTCTGCTTGCTGTGTCTGCTCATTGTTTGCTGTGTCCGCTAGTTGTGTCCTCTCGTTGTGTCTGCTCGTCTTCTTTAGGAGGCACCAGGAACCGAACCCGGGACCTCCTGTGTGGGAGGCGGGTGCCCAACTCCTTGACCAACATCCACTTTCTGCTCATTGTGTCTGCTTGTTGCATCTGCTCGTTGCATCTGCTCATCCTCTTTGGGAGGCACCAGGAACCGAACCCGGACCTCCCATGTGGGAGGCAGGCTCCCAACTTCATGAGCCGCATCCGCTCCCAGAAAGCTGTATTTTAAAGAAACTTGGTGACTTCAAGCCTTTACAGATAAGATTAAAATTTTGTGTTAGAAACACAGAACCTGTGTTAACAGCACTGGGTTATATATTTTAATGTGGTGAAAAGGGGAAATTTTAGGTTGTATATATGTTACTAGCAAAAAATAAAATAAAAAAATCCATGGAACTGCACAACACACTGAACCCTACCCTCACCCCCACCAAAAAAAGAAGAAACACAAAACCAGTTTTCAGAGTACTTTTGTTATTTATTTACAAATTTTTATATGCACTGATCAAAGTATCATATAGTTAAAGTGTTCTTTTTAAAAGCATTCTGTATTTATAAATGCAAATGTGCATCCTATGAGTAGGATCCTACTATATATGATTCGCAACAATACTAAACTGTGGTTACAACTTAGGGGCCTTAATTCACAGAAAGAGCATTGCTGCAGATATATAGGCCATATGGTTCCCCTTTCATCCTATTATGTTCTCTGTTTTTTTTTAGAAAACCTACCTATATTTTAGACATAGGGGAAATTTGAATTCACATCATAATACTATTCCCCTTTTGATTTTTTTAAAACTTTGTTCCTTAAAAAGGCAATGAATTTCCCGACTTTTAGTAAATCACTGAATAAATTAGTTGAGATAAGGATGAGATGACCACTTCATCAAATTTAGTGCATGTTTTGACATTGTTATGAAATAAGCATATTAAAACCATAGTATATAATTATAGAAATGACAGAATGCTGTCATTTATTTCATACAAACTTTTTCCGTTCTGTAGTCCCCAATACAAGAATCAAAATACAGTGGATCTTTCTTTTTAAATAAATAATATGCCATCATGAAATTTTTTTTGCAGTATTCTACCATTGTAAAGAAACCTTCAGAGCATCAAAAAGTTCTACAGCCAGATAACCTTTCTGCATTTGAGTCTCTTGTAACTGAAAGGCCACAGTTCAGCAGACAAAAAGATTTCCAGCAGCAACAGGTAATTTCAGCCCCTAACAGTTGTAAGGACAAGAATAAAGCTTTTCCTATATGGAATTTCCCTTTGAAGTAAATATTGCACAGCCATTCCAGTGTTTGCCCTGTGGGCACTCCTTGTGTGCACCGACGTTGACTTTTGAGCCTTTGCTGCAGCACCTGCTTTGTTTCATCAGCTACAGTTGGGGCCACTCTAGTGTTCCTCCTTTCTTGACTTACATCTTATATCAAACTGAGCAAATGTCAAATGTAATTTATCTCTGTAACTGCAACACTGCTTTGCCTTTTGTTTCAAAATGTGTTAATATATTTATGGTGATTTTCCATGTGTGCAGTACATTTTAAATAACATAAAATGTGGTCATTGTGTGAATATTTTTAAGTTTTTTGGGTTTTTTTTTAAGGAGGTACCAGGGATTGAACACAGGACTTCTTACATGGGAAGCAGGCGCTCAACCAGTGAGCTACATCCGCTGCCGAATTAGAGTTGCTTTTCTCATTTGTTTGTTTTGTTTTCAGGAGGTACAGGGGATCCAACCCTGGACCTCATACATAAGAAGCAGACACTCAGCCACTTGAGCTACATCTGCTCCTTAAAAGAGTTTTTGAGAAACAAAATGGTAACAAGCAAGCAAGAACAATAAAGAGTAAATAATGATTTAGAAAGAGGCTCAAAATCAGATTTTCTCAACAGAAGAAACCTGGGGATGCTGACTGATAACCTTGATTGGTGGGTCCATTTGAATCTTATTAATTGTAGGTCCTGGAGTTAAAACCAATGGAACAGAAAGATTTAATCAAATTCATAGAATTGAATACTAAGAAAATGTGGCCCCAGTATTGCCAACAAGATAAAGATACAACTGAGAAATCATCTGTAAGGTAAAACTTTTTAAAATAGTTGGACATTCAGTAGTTTTATGGTTGGAAGAATTGAGTGTTTCTTAAAAATCTCTTTGTAAAACACTGTATATATGTTTTAATGGAATGCAGAATTTTCTATGTTGATCATTCTCTTTACCTTTTGTTCTTCCTCAAAAGCAATAAGGCAGCTAGCTCTCAAAATGATGCCTCACACTCAGTCTTGTCAGCCCAGGGCCAAAGTGGAGATAAATGGCAATATTTACAGCATGAACTATCATCAAAATTAAGGCTACCTCTACCTCAGCTTGTGGAGCCTCAGGTTAGTCTGTGTACGCATTTGTGTATTTAAATCCAGCAAGCATTCAGTTGGTAAATATGTTACGCATTATGCAGCAGCTTAATTCCAGAAAGTAGAGATAGAAGGCTGGTATAGAGCCAAGGGGGTTCTTCACTTGGTTGATCCTTTTTCATCCTCCTGGAAATCTGCATCAGGTGCCCCTCTTCTGTGTTGCTGTAGCACCCTGGGCTTCCCTGCCTGGGCTTCCCTGGCCATAGCTCTTACTATACTGTGCACCTGTTTGTCTGTATTCCCCATTAGAAAGTATGTACTATGAGATGAGAGACCACATCTGCCTGATTCACATTTGAGTACCTAGCACAATCACAGAATCTCAATCACTACTTGTTGAATAAATAAAGGAAATAATAACATACGTAAAAAGTCCTTAAAAACTATACAAGTGTCTTTTGTTCATCAGAAGACTCTTTGGAATTTGCTGTGTGCCAGCTCCTGTGCCAGCACCCAAGGTGGTAAAGCTGATCAGATCCTATTTCCCAGGGAGTTCAAAGTCTAACACGGAAAATAAGTTATACATCAGGTGTAAGGAGAATTGTGATACAGGAATTCACTGAGTACAGTGGAGGCAGCAGGGTGGGGTTGAGGCGGTGGGAGCACATAGTAAGGAAAGACCTCAAACAGAAGATGACAGTTGGAACTGAGTTTTTTGGGGGGTTTTTGTTTGTTTTAGGAGGTACTGGGAATCAAACCTGGGACCTCGGGACCTCATACATGGAAAGCAGGTGCTCAACCACTTCAGCTACATCCGCTCCCCTGAACTGAGTTTTGAATGACATAATGGTGTTCACTAGGTTGACAAGGACAGAACACCAAGGGGATTTCAGGCAAAGGAAGCAACATGTGCAGAGTTGACCATATGAAACAGCTTGGGCTTTTGAGGAAATCACAAGAAACAGTGGCACCTGTCAATGAGCGTTTCCAGCACCTCTCCTTATCACTGCCATTACAGGTTTTTTCCAGGCTCCCCACTGTGCCAGGTTCTGGTGGATTTCTCCCCAGACAGGGAACAGATGAACAGAACAGCACTGTTGCTTTCAGCCAGTTTTTTGGTCAGCTGGTAGCAATCAGGCATCTGCCTTCAACCTTCCATGCAAACTTCCCAGGCAAAGGTTACCAATGATTTCCCAATACCTCAATCTGGGGGCACTTATTAGTGCTCATCTTTTTTGCTTATAACCTTATTTGTCCAGTTAAACTTGAATCAAGCTCACTGGTAGAGCTTCAGTCTTGGTTTCTCTTTGTTATTTATACTATAACAGGAATACCATTCTCTTTCAAAGAGCAGACCACCACCAGCAGTTCCTTCTCCAGCCTTTCCCCAAGCAGAGTCACCCACCCCCCCTACCTTGTTTCTTTTTATATATTAGTTTTCCACTTAATAAAGAAATTAACTCAGATTCATTTTCCCTTCTAAAGTTATAACTCATTTTCAATATCTGTTTAGCTTTCCAACAACAATTCATGGTGCAGATCTCTCCTTGGAAGAGGCTTGTATTCTGTCCTAAGAGTGGGCTATACCAGAAGCCAACTAGTAAATAGTTAGATAAACATTTAACTTTGTTACAGCACTGCTACTAATTTGAAAGATTAGTGATTCTACTTTATTTCTCAAATATGTTTTGTCTTCCCTCGTATTGGGATCTAAATGGATCAAGTATCTAAGTAAAGCCTGTCCTGACTTTTCAAACTGTCCAAAAATGTTTAAAATTTAATTTACTTTTTCTTATAAATGACAAGAGAGCCAAAAAATTTGCCAAAAACGTACCTCAGAGACAGCATGCTTAGGCAATTTTGCTATTTTCATTAATATCAGCAGGATCTCAAACTGTTACTAACTGGGTTCCATTTTCAAATAGGTTGCCACAAATAGGAGTTTTTTACCCAGTGTGTGCGTGTATAACTTTAGATACCCAACAACTGAGGAACTGAAAACCTATACCACCCAACTTGAAGACCTGCATCAAGAAGCAAATAATCTCCAGACAAAGGTAGAAGCTGCATGTATATATTTTTCTCATTGAAAAAACATACAAAATTTGAGATATATTATCATTGTAAATTGGTCAAAATTTTCGTCACTGAACAAATAATGGAATGGATCCTAAAAATTTAAAATAGAATTTATCTTACTTGCCAACTCTGATCAGTTTCACAATGGCTGCCTAGAGCATTGTGTGGAAAGGATTCTGAGTCTGTTTCTAGGATTAGCAAGAGAGAAGATCATGATTGATTAGTAATGTCTGCAGTGGTGGTCTGGGATTGGAAGGGGGAAGAATGAGGGGTGGGGAGGGAGTATCTGCAAGGCTTTCAACCTTGAGTAGGCTTAATGCTGAGTCAATGTGCTGGTAATGCTATGAATCCATTAGAGGAAACAGTAGGAAACAGCTCAGATTAGGATGATCTCCTAATGGAGCTTTTGCATGCTCCTAAATTACTTGTTGCTGGTCAGGGATTCAAGGTGATCATGAGACCAGACAAAAAGAGGTAGTTCCAACAGCTTCTGCTGAAACAGATCAGGGGGCTCCCTTGGAATTGTGCATCTGAGGGTGATCCTAAATCTCACAATTAGCCCATATCTGACACCCCTAACTTTCCCCTTGCCCCACAGCCCAGCCCTATCTTTAAGACACTCTTTCTAATCAACCCCTTAAAGCTTCTCTTTTGTATCTTCTTTTCCATTTTCTCCTATATTAAAATGTGGGGAGCTAGGGCAGTGAGTGGAAAGAGGAACAGTATGATTTATTGGGGGCCACATCCACCTGGATGTCCCTGCTAAGGAAGTCCTTTAGCTCATGATTTACCTTTTAAACCTACTCTGTCGTCAAATAACTATCTAATATTGAGTTTCTTAGACTTGTTTTTTAGGGAATAAAAGTCTTAGATAATTTTCCTTAGTTATTCTGCTGCCTAGTTCACACAGTGTTTGAAACAACTTATTTAAAAGTATAACATAAAATGTAAACTCTAATGAAACCAAGGAAATGTAGGTTTAGGAAGGCAAGGAATTGTAATATTTTTATTTTCTGTTTTCCCCCTCTTGATTCAGGAAAATGTAACAGAAGAAACATATATGTATTTGGATAAAAAATTATTTGAACTACTTCTGACCCTCAGTCAGTGCCTCAGCAGTGTGGAGGAGATGCTACAGACCCCGGCCCTTTTCAGAGAGGATGTTTATGCCCAGCAGGTGCACTTCGAGGTAGGAAACGCTAAAGACCCCATGTGTTGGTCATTATGGCAGCCCAGCCAGTCGAGCCAGAGCTGAAGCCTCGTGAGGGCAGAGGCATTCATTGTGTGTCTTCCTTCCTCTCTACTTTGCAGACACTGGCTTTGGAGTTGAAAAAACTTTATTTAGCTATGAGTGACAAGAAAAGTGATCTTTTGAAAGCCATGACTTATCCTGGCCAGAGCTCCAGCTTGTTCCTTGAATGCTTCGATAACCTCCTTGTCCGCCTGGAGCGCACCCAGGCTACGGCTGCCTCCAGAAGCAAGTCCCTGAAAGCTGGCCTCGACTATCACCACAGTTATCAGGTAGAATTTGGCCATGTCCCGATTTGGCCCTATTTTAGGTCATGGCATGGACCCCTGATTTCCATTAATACCTATTCCTGGTGGCAGTCATTATAGGAATTGCTAAGGGAAATGGTGAGACTCTCCTTCTACGAGGGCCTTTACGTTAGTTCTGCAGCTGGTAGTTAGAGGCCATTTGAAAGTGAGGCCCTTTCCAGTCTTGGACAAGAATTTGTGAGGATGAGCTGAAGTAATGTTCCTTTCCTGTATTAAATCCAGCCATCTATTGTGTCATATAGGAATATTTATATTTAAATATCTAGGCAATGGGGAGCCCTTAAAGTTTTTTAGCAAAAGAATGATAAACTGTGTTACATTTCAGGTAAATTAATCTGGTAGTTTTCAAAAATGAGAAACTAGTTAGGAAGCTACTAAAAGTATCTAATGAAATAAGAAGTGAAAATTAACACCATTTATGAAGGAGTCTTGCCCATAAAATCAAATTTGAATCTGATCCAGCTTCTAGAATCCAAGTAAAGGAGACGTGAGGGGAAAGCATGTTAAACCATACCATGAGGATCTAAGCAAAATCCAGATGGGGGAAAACTGTACAGAAAAATGGCCCACTTTTCCCACCCCCCAAAAAAAAATCCAAGAAATAAAAATGGTAGAGGAGCTGCAGATAAAAAGAGAATACATATTAATTCATCACGCCATATGGGCCTCATTTAGATCCTGATTCAAACAAACAAAAAATTATAGGCAATTAGAGAAATGTGACCTGCCTGGGTTGGGGATGTATTGCATTTTTTAAAGGGAGGACTCTTCATCTTTTAGAGATACCTACTGAAGCATATGCTAATGAAATGGCATGCTGTGTGGGCTTTGCTTCAGAAATGGCTTGATACAGCCAAGACGGCTGGTGGGGAGTGTACTGAAGAAAGACCAGCCATGATTCAATAATTGTTGAAGCTGGATGACGGGAACCCAGGGAGTCCCTCTATTTTTGTATATGTTTGAATTCTGATAGCACAAAAGTTTAAAGACAATCAAACAAAAACAGGTAATAAAGGCCTAAATGAGATTGTTCACTGTTTCCTACGCTTCTCTTTTTATTCAGAATGAAATAAAGCGATTATATGATCAACTTATTAAGAGTAAAACATCTTTACAACAGTCTTTGAATGAAATTAGTGGCCAGAGCATTGGTGAACAGCTTCAGGTAATCAAGACAAAATAATTCAAACTGATCTAACCTTGGACCAAGAAGCCTTGAGTATAAGCTGTACCTCTGACCCACTTCCCTTTCTGAGTAGTGACAAGTCGTCAGGAAACAAATGAAAATGAAAACTAGTTATGTTGACCTTTAGAAACATCTCTTATGTGGTATTTTATGAAATGCAAATTATTAAAACGAGAGACCATTTTTACCTCTCAACATGGCAAAAATTTAAATTTGCTGATGCCTGGTGTTGGTAAGGATGTTGGAAAATGAGACCCTCACCTCCTTGGTTCAGCTTCTAGGGATCATTTGAATATATATGTATTTTTTAAGTGTAAGTACCCTTTGATCCAACAGCAATATCATTTCATTCATTGTTCAGAAAATATTAATTGAGGACCTACAATATGTCTAGGCACTCTTCTAGGTGCTGGACTTGTGTTTTCCCTAAGGAAGTAAAGCAAGTGAACAAAGATAAATATGTTTCTCAATATTCAAGGATGTACCTGGGAGCACTGTTTGAATTAAAAACTCTAAATGGCCCCCAAATCCGCTAAGAGCAGATTGTTATTAAGGTGGCCCTTACGATGGTATAATGTGTCTGTTTCAAAGGAGCCAGGTATGTATGTACTGATTTGAAGAGATGCTGAAAAGATAAATGTGTGCAAACTGCAGAACAGAATGCTATGTTGTCATTCAATGAGTTTGAGGATATGTACATATATCTCAACTGGTGTATGTTTAGAATGTGTTAGGAAGGAGCTGTTAACTGCAGGACCTCTGTGGAGAGGGATAAAGAGAGCTGGAGGTGAGGCAAACAGGACTTTTCCTTTTCCTTTAATTCCTTTCTGTACTGTTTAAGTTTTGTTTGTTTGTTTGTTTGTTCTTAAGAAGGTACGGGGGGGGATTGAGCCTGGGCGGGACCCTGTACATGGGAAGCAGGCGCTCAGCCACTGACCTACACCTGGTCCCCTGTTTAATAAATTTTTATTTTATTTTTTTTTATTTATTTATTCCCCTCCCCTTCATTGTTTATGCTTGTTGTATCTGTTCCTTTTGTGCTTGTCTTCTTTTTTGGGGGCATCGGAACCAAACCCGGGACCTCCCATGTGGGAGGGAGGTACCTAATTGCTTCAGCCACCTCCACTCCCTGCTTTGTTGTGTCTCTCATTGTGTTTTTCTCCTTGTGTCTCTTTGTTGAGTCATCTTGTTGCGTCAGCTCGCCATGCCAGCCCGTCGCATCAGCTCGCTGTCTTGCTCGTCTTCTTTAGGAGGCACTGGGAACTAAACCTGGGACCTCCCATGTGGTAGGCAGGAGCTCAATCGCTTGAGCCAAATCCACTTCCCTAATTGATTTTTAATGATTATGTACACTTCTTTAATTAAGAGGCCTTACTTTTTTATATTGTCTCTCACTTAGAAAACAGATGCATATACAGTGGAACTGCAAAACTCGGAGAACCAAGTGGCAAAACTCAGAGATAAAGGGGAAAGACGTCATTTACCTTATGTTTTACTCCAAGAGGTTTACAAATTAGAGGTATGTCTGAGCAGAAAACATTCACTCAGTACTATGATTGTGAGGAATAAGTCTTTTTTTAAATTTCCACCAAGGGAGTTTAGATTTGTTCATCACATGAATTCTTTTCATGGTTGGATGAAAATGTTTATGCACACCTGCTCTTTCTTTTCAGGATGTACTTGACAGTATGTGGGGAATCCTGAGAGCCAGGTACACAGAACTCAGCAGCCCTTTCATAACTGAGAGCCAGCGAGATGCTTTGTTGCAAGGCATGGTGGAACTAGTGAATATTGGAAAGGAAAAGCTTGCTCATGATCACTTACAACAAACCAAAAGTAAAGTTGCTTTACAGGCTCAAATACAAAATCACAAGGTAAGACACACTGATCAGATCACTCTTCACTGACTAAAATCTTAATGTTTTGCTGAGTGTGAGCATACACCATTTTCTTCCTTGGTGAAATATACATCATTCATTCATTCTTTTTTTTTTTTTTTTTCAATTAAAGAAGTTGTGAGTTTACAAAAGAATCATGCGTAAAATACAAGATTCCTATATCATTCATTCTTTTAACAAACATTTATTAGAGATTGTGAGTAAAAACAGACACAGCTCCTTACGTTCATGGAGCTTTCCCATGATCTAGAAGAGAGACATGTATCAAAGAGTTTTCAAACAGATTTCATGCTGTGGAGCATTTAAAGGGGTAACTGACTTTGGGAGGTTTGGAAAGGCTTTCCTGAGAAGTGAGATCAAAAGGAAGATATATTATTATTTTAATATTTAAATGTATATCTAGTGTAATACTACAGTTCTTTCATTTTCCATTCATTTCTTTAAACACCTCCTGATCACCAACTAAAAATATGTAGCATTCAAGGTGCTGGTGATGAAAAATGTGTTAGACGTAGTCTCTGCTCTCAGTCTAGGGCCTTTCTTAAGTAGAACTTAGTCTAGGAAAAATTGAAAGGTTGATATTGTGTAAAGGATGGAGGGAAAGAGGAGAACATTATATTAATTGGTCCTCTACAGTGTGATGGGCTCTTTGCTAGATGCTTCTACAAACCTTTCTATATATTCTTTTCGAGGAATAGGTGAAGGTATTCACATAATAAGAGGTCTCTCCAAAAACCTAGAGAGCTGGCAGACTGTAAATGGAAAAGACCCTGTGAAGAGAAGCCTCTCTTTTTTAAAAGTTTCTTAAAGTACAAGTCTAGGGAGCCTTTGCCTTACTAGCAGGATCCCAGTAGTTCCTGTCAGCAAATTCCCTTTATTTAACCATTTTGTTGAGCAGAAGTAAGAGCTAGGGTTTAGGAGCTCCTGCTGTTGAATGTGTGGGCTGCTTGGGCTTACACATTTATCCATCCAACTTATTTTCTTGAAATCTATCAGCCACATCGGCATCTACCTTTTTATTAAGTTTTTAAAACGTTCGTAACAACTGATTCAGGAAGAACTTGGTGAAAATTGAAGTTTGATTTCAACAGTGAAACACTGTTGATTTATGGATGTGATTGTGGCTGAAACAAGTAGTCTAGGGAGGTTAATGTTAGTTGGAGGACAGCTGGAGGATAATATAGGGAGTGTATAACAGTGATTTTGGCAATAAATGAGGATTGTGGTTAACAATATAAATACAGGAATGTTCTACAAGGTGTTAAGAATGTGGTGACACAGGAAAAATATAACTAACGCAATTTATAGACTAGTTAAGAACAATATTGTAATGTTTTTGTAGCAAAAGCAAAGAAGGCACTATATTAATGCTAAAGGTCATAAAAAGAATATGGGGTTTGGTTTTGTGAGATATGAATATGCTTAAGCATTTTTTTCTCTTCTTCATAATCTGCATTAATAAGGAGACCTTGAGTTTGTCAGTTAACTACTCTGTGTTCATCTGTGTCTCTTTCTGAACACTGGAGGAACAATTGAATTTGTGGTTGGGATTTTTTTTTTTTTTAAGATTTATTCATTTATTTATTTACTTTTATCCATTTTCACCACCCACCCCCCATTTTTGCTGTTTCTGTGTCCATTCACTGGGCAACTCTCTGTGTCCATTTCCTGCCCTCTCTTCTCATCCTTCTCCTCCTGTCTTCCCTGGGATTCAATCCTCCAAATCTCCTATGTGGGAGAGAGGCGTCCTACTGCCTGTGCCACCTTAGTTTCTGTTTTTTTGGTGCGTCTCATCCTGGCTCTCCCTTGTGTCATTCTCCTATTACGTCATCATCTTGCTGTGTGGCTCGCAGGACCTGACTGTGCGCCCATGGATGGAGCCTGGCGGTGCACCCGCACATGGGGCCTGGCAGCCCGCGCCCCTTCTATATTTTTCTTTTTTTTTTTTTTTTAATTTTTACTGGGAGGTCCCGGAGATTGAACCCAGGTCCCTCCATATGGGAGACGGACACCCAATCATTTGAGCCACATCCGTCCCTGTAGTTGGGATTAGATAATATAAAAGTGCCTGGACAGAATTTTTTAGGAGTAACGCTTCCATAACTTGTTGAGCTGCCTTTTGTTATTTTATTTTTTGAATTTGAAATAAAGTTTGAACTTAAAAAAATTGAAGTTGACTAATAATAATATTTGCCCTTTAAACTAGAATATTTTGTGGAAAATAAGACTTAGAATATTTTTTCTTTGTGATTTATTAAAAATGTGAGGGTGTTCGGACACTAAGAGATTCACAGTCAATTTTCTTTTTGTTTTCTCCTACATTTAGCTCTATACAGTTGTCCTGGAATTTTGAATTTAAAAAGCAGATATAACTGTAAAACAAGTTGAAGTGACTTGATTTTTAAGATTTTTCACAATTCAAAAATAAATAAATAGTAAACCCTTCTCCATTTTACAGGTTTTTTTCCAGAAGCTTGTTGCTGACATGTTGTTGCTCCAAACATACTCAAACAAAATGTTTCCTTCTTTATTGCAAAAGAAAGAGCCATTTTGGGCAGAACAAGAAAAAGAAATCAAATTGCTAGAGGAAAAGTCACACCAGTGTGGCGTGAAGCTGCAGAGTTTGTTGCAGGTATTTGGGTTAAATAAACTTTGTACATTAAGCCTGGAATCATGCCAACTGGATTTTTAAAACTCTTGGCCTCAAAGGCAACGGAATTGTTTTCCATTAGACATTGAGCTCTTACTAGTGCTTTAATTTTATATGATTAACTTTCTTTGTCTGCAACCAGTCTGGAAAAGGACCCCTACTGATTTTATGTCTTTGATTCTTTAGAAATGGGAAGAATTTGATGAAAACTATGCATCCCTTGAAAAAGACCTGGAAATTCTTGTATCTACATTGCCATCTGTGAGTTTGGTGGAAGAAACAGAAGAAAGATTAGTGGAAAGGATTTCATTTTACCAGGTATTTTGCTTCCATTTGAAACCTCGAAGGCATGGTGCATAGCACTTTTGGTTTGGTTTGCTTTTGACTAGGTTGCTTGACTTTGAAGGTAAATGATTTGAATTGAAATGAAATATTGAGCCTATTGTTAGACAGTTTCAGGAAGACTGCAGATTTGAACATTAGCTTCTCAGCATAACCACATGTATTCATGTCATAGTTGAGTAGTAAAAAAAAGACCTGGCTTAGAGTGGAGGACATTGGTTTGAGTCTTGGCTCTACCTCTTATCACCTTTGTGACCTTCCTTTCTCTAAGCCTCAGTTTCTTTATCTGTAGAATGTGGATAATTAAGTCAGTTCTTTCTGTCTCAGGAGGTGGTTGTGGATATCAAATGCACCACAATATGGGAAGTACTTTGTAAACTAAACCATGGGCCTCTAAACATGTGTTTAGTTTTATTATTACAGTGAAAGCCTGATTGGACACAGCCAATTAGACAATAATCTTGTTACCTGCCGCTGACATTATAAGAAGTCTGCAAACTTTTAACATTTTTCGTCTAGACTTTAATGTGCTATTATCAAAGCCTCTATGTCTCAGATTTCAATGCCATAGAAAAGATAAAGTTTAAGATGGTGTTTGAGTGGCATTGAGAACATGACCAGTAAGATAAAGAAGTTTATATCTTCTCAACACAAGCAGTTCAGCAGAGAAGCTTTTGGAAACAAAATACTTCATTTTAACTTTAGAAGGGAGACAGAATCTGAGTTGTGCTCCTAGAAGGTTGTTGCCCAAATAGAGTGGTTAAAAAATGAAAGCAGGAACATTTATTCCTTAGATGCATTTAAGACTCTGTAAGGAACAATTTCCAGAGGTTGGAGCATTGTATTTATCCTCTCTACATGCCCAGAAAGCTTCAGCTGCTCTCTTTGCCATTTTATTATACTAAACCCAACTCTAAGGTAAGTCTGGGTTTCCTGGAAGGGAAAAACTGCAGTTTTATTCTTTGTTAGTCTAGGGGTACAGAAGGTACCACCTGAACAGCTGAAAGAATGCAGTTGAAAACAGCATTTTAAGCCTCATTATAAGACACAGTCTAAAATTAACCAACCTAATATGAACCTGATTATATCCCCAAAATAACTATATCCCTTAAAATGGAATCTGTGATCCTGTTAAATTTGAAGTATTAAAAAAAAAAAAATGAAACAATTGTTCTAAGACTTTTAAACAAATTTGTCAAACTAGAAGAAGACAGACATCTCATGAAGTCGTCCTCATTTAAAGACTGCTTTACGCCATTCTGTCTTCTTAGTCATAGAGATATTGTTTGTGTCCTACATATGTCATCTGGTTGATGTATGTGTGACCAGTGCATGGCCTGTCTCCCGTGTATAAAATGAGGGAATTAAAACTTCTCAGAGATGCTCTAAAGTTGAAGTGTCTGGCACATAATGGCTCTGAAAATTAGAACCATTTTTTTAACTGATGCTGTACACTTTATTCTAGCCTGCAGGTTAGGGCTGGGTGGGGGGCGGCCATGGGGCAAGTTACAAATGGGAGTGGTGAAAAGGGAAGAGGACTTTTTTTGGTAATTTTTTTAAAAACTTAAGTTAATTGGAAAATAACAAAAGATCTATTTTGATAATGTATTTTTAAAGATTAAATTAAATAGCTATCAGGATATCTGTCTTCGGCTGAACCTAGCTGTGGAAGATAATTGCCTTTAGGCAGAGTTCTCCTCAGGGAGTCATTGACTTCACAGTTTTAAAGAATTTTATTTCTCTTTTCATGAAGTTGGATTAATGATGTGCTGATTTAATTTATTCTTCTAATGTCTTTTTCCTTTCTCCCTGCTGAATCCTTACGTTCAGATGACTCTAACCATTTATTTATTTTTTTTAATCTAGTATATGGGTCTAAAGGATAATAAAGAAATGTTTTCTTATCTATCCCCTTCATACCTAGGCCACAGTCTGAAATGCTTACAGGGGCCAGGCAAGAAAACGGAAATAAGTTAACGCAGGCTGGGTCTACAGCCAGAGGGGTGCGGAGAGCTCGGGCTCTGCTGGTGGAGGCAGTTGCTACTCGCTTCCAGCCAGTTTTCGCCACATGGGAATGCCGACCCAGTGTTGCTGGATGTTCCAGTTTTCCCGAAGACACTGGAAGTCCCAATTTCTATATAAAATTTACTGACTTATAATCTTCAGCATGAAGCCTATCTGCAAGCTGAAAGTATAGCCTATAGATTGCCAGCTTGTTCTTTTTGGGGGGGATGGAGAAGTTGACTATTAGATCTAAAACAAGTGGTGTAACTTTGTGAAATTGTGTTTTCTGTTTGTCTATAGACTTGAATTTGTGCTGTAGAAATGCACTAACCAGGCCCTCCCATTGTGAAAGTTGCTCGATACACCATGATATGTACCATTAATCGTGTCCAGTCAGAGTCATGAGGGTTAGGAAAGTTTTTGTATCTTCAGTAACCCCTACTGTAGGTGTTGAAAGGAATATTTCTGAATGGGTTGGGTTGGCTGATTTTTATTTTTAATAATTCATTCTATGACTTTTATTAGCAAATAAAAAGAAACATTGACGAGAAGCACGCCCGGCTTTACCAGACTCTAAATGAAGGCAAGTGGCTAGTGACATCTGTGAGCTGTCTGGAACTAGAGGGCCAGATTTCAAAACTAGAAGAGCAGTGGTTGTCTCTAAACAAAAAAATCGACCATGAACTACACAGACTTCAGACACTACTCAAGCATCTGGTCAGGTATGTTTTCTTAGGCGTTGACTGGCTTCAGATTTTGCTGTGGAGCACGACCTCAGAGGAATTCTGTAGTCAACCAAATTTTACATGTGGTCACCCCTTTGTACTGTTTTTAATTTGTCAAAGAATTGAATTGGGTCTCTCTTCTGAGCTAAAGGGTAATCTAGAGTCTGATCATGGTTTGGTAGACTCAGGATAACATGTAATCAGCTTTCTGGGAAACATTTATACAATTCCATGGAAAGTAGGAATTTTGTTATAATACATAGTACCACACCATCATGTTTCTCTTTCCTACCCTTTTCCAGAAGTTTTAAAATTAAAAAAATAATAATAATTTTAGCTAACAGAAGAGCCTTTTGAGTTTTTCAGAGATTTTTTTTTTTTCTTAGTTGCTATAATCTTGATTCACTTGATGAAGGTAGAGAATAGAGGAAGTTTAGCTCTCATCCTCATCCCAGACTCTTCAAGTTGTCTAACCTAAAGAAGTTTAAATGTTACAAGAGGAATAGCATTTGTTTGGTATTTTCACCATACCAGATAAACATGTTGGCCTCCATCCAACAGCACTTTGTTGTTACACAGCTTATACAGATGTAGCTTATATTTCTGCTGTAAACACATCTATAGAGAACATTGGATGAATAAAAATCATCTCTATCCTTACCCTTACTTTCATGTAGGTAAAATAAGAAATTTTAAAAAGGGATGTTTTAGACTTTAAAATGCCTCTCTGTTCTTGATTAGTCATAATGGAAAGAGTCCTAGAAAATGCTACAAACTTCAGATTTCAGGCATGGTATAAAACAGGATGCATTCTTAAAAGCTTCATGGTTTTCTGAATAATGGAGCTGATCATCATAAGAAAATGTACAGTCAACTATGAAGAAAATATACAGGTGATTTATATCATCCTCAGAGTATGTTTCTAACTTCCTTTCTGTCTCCTTTTGCTCCATTTAGCTATAACAGAGATTCAGATAAGTTAACCAAGTGGTTGGAAACTTCTCAGCAAACTCTGAGTTACTGGAAGGAGCAGTCCCTCAATGTGTCTCAGGACTTGGACACAATTAGAAGCAACATAAACAGCTTTTTTGTAAGTTGTAATAGAATATACTCAGATAATTATTGGTCAAAAATGAATATCAGGGAAAACTATCGGAGTTGATGTGAAAGTCTACATATTCATTTGGCTATGAAGGATAAGACTTGGGCTAAACAACTACATTCTTCAAACTTAGAATGATTTCTTTACTCTGTTGGTTTTGGGGGCTTGTTAAAAATGGCAATCAAGTACACTTTTAATTGACCCTATAAAATTGACCCTATATAAATTTAAAACTTGACCTGACACAAGGCATGTTTTACAAATGAAGAACAAACCCCACCTCGAAAGAAAAAAAACTTAAAGTTGATAGATGTATAGTTTTGAATTGTTGTATACTGAATTGATATTTCTACTAAAAATGTTTTTGTCTATTTTGAAAATTTTTTAAAGAAAAGGAAGTAGTACTTTTGTAATAATTATACTTATTAAACCCTTTAATTTTTTCATAAGTCTTTCCTCTCTTTTATCCATTTCTTATATTTTGTAGCTATGGGGTTACTCACTTGGGTATTGAAATGTGGATATTTTAATATTTTGTTTGGAAAATAAATATATAAATACATAGGAAGGATTTTAAATATTTTATTTTAAAAATTTGTTGTGTGTAGTTCATGAAAGATAAACTTTGCACTGTACTCCATAGTTTCTTTTTAAAGTTATACTTGAAATAATGACTTGTCTACTTTTTAAAATATTAATCCACTGGACTATAAGCCACCTTAGGGGCAGGAATTTCATCTCTTTTGTTCATAGCAGTATAGCTAATACCTGAATCAGGACCTGATGCATAGTATGAAATACAGACACACATGCATGTATACATATACATATATGTATTCACACACATACACACACATTCAAATATTTACTCTGTTTCTTAGTGGGCTCTCACCAGTTATGCTGACTCTCAGGGTTTTGTGTGTGTATGTGTTTTTGCCTATGCTATATTTAAATTTTTAACTTTCTAAATTTTAAAACTTGTTGGCATTAGGCATTCTCAAAGGAAGTTGATGAAAAGTCCTCCTTGAAGACTGCAGTTATAAGTACTGGGAACCAACTTCTTCACCTAAAAGAAGCTGATACAGCTACACTGAGAGCTTCCTTAGCACAGTTTGAACAAAAATGGACAGTGCTCATAACTCAGCTTCCAGATATTCAAGAAAAACTTCACCAGGTAAGAATTTAAAAATCCAGCATTTGAATTAGTATTCACTTGTTAACTCACAACTCTTCTTAAATTATTTCTCTGACTCAATAATTTTCATTGACACTACCTATTTTTCTCTGGCACCACTGAATATAGGTCTTAATTACTGGATTCTACGCCAATGGGATCTTTCTTAAGAAAGCAATCAGGCTTAATTACTTTATTTCCCAGTTTGTTTGTACCACTGTGTGAGTTTGTGTGAAGGTCATTGTCATTGTTTTGGGGTCACTTATTCTAAGCTTGAATGCTAGGCTTGTTTTTGTAAGTAACCTGCATAATTATGTAGCAAGACCTTTTATCAAACCAGATATCATCTTTAGTGATGCCCTGATTCATTTTGTTAACTGCAGGTAATTAAATGGAAATTGTTTTGTCCTTGCAGCTTCAGATGGAGAAATTGCCATCTCGTAAAGCAATCACAGAAATGATTAGCTGGATGAACAATGTGGAACATCAAACTGGAGATGAAGATGCTGTGTATTCACCAAGTTCTGCATCTCAAGTTAAAAATCTTCTTCAGAAGTACAAGGTAATTATACAAAGGTGCCAGAAGTCCTTTTCATTAAAAAAAAAAAAAAAAAATGGCAAATCAGTCTGAGAGGAAATGCCAAACAAAGAGACATGTAGGATATAATTTAGCAAAACAAATTCCAGGGCTGGGGGAGGGGATGGTGATGGATTCTAAATAACTTCATGATATGCCTTCACGAGCTCCCATCACCACAGGACTGCTATGGCTGCTCTTTACCTCCCAACCTCATCTTTTCCTTCCTCCACATGAACTCTGGGCTCTTCCTAAACCAAAGGAGAGATTCCAGGGCTCTCCCTCCTCCATGCTTTTGTTCATGCTCTTGTACCTTGACGTGGAATGCCAGTGCCCCATCTTCAGCTGTATAAATCCTCTTAGCCGTCCTTCAACAGTCAGCTCAAGTATCTCCTTGTTTGGAAATCCACCCTTGACTATCCTGGCCAGAAAAGGTTATTTTCCTGGATTAGGTGTCTCCATGGTGATATCAGTAGTTCCAATCACACACACAAGTGTTATCATTAGTTGTTCACTTGCTATCTCCCCACGTAGGCTGAGCTTCTTGAGAGCAGGGACTATCTGTCACCTCCTTGACCTCACATACCTAGCACAATAACTGACACCCAATAGGTGTTGAAGAAATGTTGAGTGAGAGGGTGAGTATGGAAAAAACTGATAACCTTCTGCAGATAGATATGAACGGGGTCTTCTCTGTGATATTTGATTTCACATAGATTGAACTAACATTAAATAAACCACACACAAACATTCACTGCATGCCAAGCAGTGCACTAGGCACTAGGGATACAGAGATGAGTCAAGATCCTGGTCTTGCTTTCAAAGACCTCACCGGCAGGCTGGTGGATCTAGGTTCTGGTAGACAGAGGAAGAGCTGGCTTCTTCAGAAAGCCTGATATTAGCAAAGACATTTACTGCTTCCTAACTTCAGTGGGTAGTAGAGTGTTTGAAGGGTCTGAGTATATACTCTTACAGGCTCCAGTGACCTAGCACATACCACATGGTTCACCCCCCAGATGTCGCCAAAGGAGGTGCTACAACTTGCCAGGATACAACCCGACAAGCAGCAGGCTTGACAGAGAAACATGCTTTGCTCCTGGGGGATTTTGGGTTGCTATAGAACTTAAAGCCATCCAAGCCGCCCTAAGAGGTCTGGGAGGCCTAGCCTGTCCCAGAGGAACAAAGACACTGCCTAAGTTGGCAGAGTTCCTTAAAGCTGTCCCGTGTGTTATGAGAAAATCTTCATTTCAAATATCCCATCCTGTTGTTTTCATGAGCCACCAGAAGGACGCAAAATCACAACCTCTCACGGGAACCTTCTATCAGACCAGTAGTCCCAATTTTGGTTCAACTAATACAGTTACCATTCCTCATGCTCCCTGGTTTTTCAGTCTATTTGAAAGTGATGAATCTGTCTGTCCCTAGGAATATGTAATTCCAAAAAAGAATGTCCAGTCAAATAGAGCTACTTTGGGGCAGGGGTAGGGGGGAATGGAATAGAACTCCTGACCGGCCCCCATCTATTCCTGATCTTAGAACATGTGTGTGGCAACTCTGAACAAAGGAAGTTTATATGGATCCCATCTGATTCATGTCCTGAACCTCATGATAGCATTTGATATAGTCGAGAATTAGCTGGAATTTCCAGACTACAAGATTACTTACTGGTCAGGCTGCCCTTTGCTTAACAATGGGTGGAAATTTGGCGCCCCCTAGAGCGCACTAAGAGGGAAATTCAATTCATCTGACCTAGTTTGATTCAGGCTTTGGTTTGTGTGTATCTTTGTTTGTTTTAGGAGTTTAGAATGGAAATGGACTATAAACAATGGATAGTTGACTTTGTTAACCAGTCATTACTTCAGTTAAGCACTTGTGATGTAGAAAGTAAGCGCTATGAGAGAACGGAATTTGCAGAGCACCTGGGAGAGATGAACCGCCAGTGGCACCGGCTGCATGGAACACTGAATAGAAAGGTGTGCTCGTGTGTCAGTTTGATATGTGGTTTGGCCTTTGCCAAAACTGAAAAAGACATTCAGATAGTTAATTTCCAGTTAAGCCTATTAATCATCGCTATTATAGCCCTTTTATAAACCCAGTGTTACAGTATTCTCCATTTGTAAATATAGAGTATGAAAATAGTTCTTATATTTCTTTTGAGATTTCTTAGTGAGAAATTGAGATAGATAAGTGAAGAGGAGAAATTTTATTTAAGGAGATGTCAAGTATTATGTCAGGCTAGTAAATGATCAGAGATTTAGACATTTCTGTGAAAGGACATCTCAAAAGGGGCAAAGCTATTTCAGCTTTGAAATTATTATAAAAAGGAAGAAAAATGTGTATGGCTTTTTGGTAGATTTTTATTCTGTGACTCTGAAAAGATTTTTAAAAACTTTTTCTTGAAAAAATATTTGCAAGTGGCAATTGGTGATCTCTTTATTGTGTTCTGAAGACATACAAATGGATTTATAGAATTAAAATATATATGCTTGAATGGACAAAGCACGTGAAACAGACGATTCAAAAAAAAGGAAATTAAAATTAGTAAACATAGAAAAATTTCAACTTCAATTACCAGAAGTTCAAAAATAAATATTATGTAACATTATACACTTATTAAATTAGAAAAATTAAATAAAGCTCAAAGCTATCATGCACATACATTGCTGATGAGTTTAAATATCATTTAATTGGAAAATTTCAAGAACCATAATTATATCTTCTATCTTAACCCAGCAGTCCATCTCTTGGATATTTGTCTTAAATAGAGTCCTTCAAAAAGAAAAGGTATACACAAAGTATTCAACATTATTTACACGGTAAAAATGTAAAATGTTTTAATATCCAACTCTAAGGGAATAATTAATAAAATTATACTGTTTATTTGATGAAATATTAGGCAGCCTTTTAAGATTAATATAAAGCATATATCATAACACAGCACTTATGACAATCAAAAATATATAAAATTTTATATATTCTCTTATTGTAACCAAATTACAATTTTTCTCTTATTGTAAAAATTGTGGGTATAAGAAATGAAAAGAATCACAGATGCTAAAAATAATGATTATTTTACTAAATTGTTGTAATTATTTGTGATATTTTGATAAAATTTTAAGTGATCCTAATGAGAATCTGGGGGAGGAAATCAAAAGCTTTACATGTATTAATAGATGATGCAATAAAAAAACATTGAATGTTACCAACACAATTTTATTTTGTACAGATTTTATGGAACTACAGAACAGCCAGCTTTCTAAGCAGGTTGTTAGATTTCATTTTAAGGAATTTTTATTCTATTTCCTGATTTATGAATCTTTATTCCAACAGTTATTGGGAAATCTTATTGTGAGAAATACTAGAAATTTGAAAGGGAAACAAAACTGTCCTTTTAAAAATATTATATCATGACATTTATTCTTTAAAGAATATGGATTAAAATGAGGAAATTTAATTTTTTTATTTATAACTTGTAGATACAACATTTAGAACAACTTTTGGAAAGTATCACTGAGAATGAAAACAAAATACAGATTTTGAACAACTGGATGGAGGTGCAAGAAGAGAGGCTGAAAACTTTACAAAAACCTGAAAGTGTGATCTCAGTCCAAAAGACACTCCTGGACTGTCAGGTACGAGGGAACACAGTATCCCATCCAACACAACTTGGTTATGTGTCGTGACTAAATAGTCACTACTCATGCTGGAGGGAGGAGGGCAAGCTGCTGTAGTTTCTGGAACTCTCCTCTAAAGTCCTATGGAATTACCCACAGAAACCCAGGAGCAATGTTCGTCCTGATCTCTATCTCCAGTTATTCATTAGCGCGTCTCAGTTTGCTTCTTATTGTCTTGTTGGTCCACCACCTTTTCTCCATCTCAGTCAAAACTGGCTTAATTCAGGCCTCTCTCATTTCAGGTCTATCTTATTGCAGCAGCCTTACAGCCTGTCTCCCTGCCTCCCATCTTGTTTCCCTCCAAATCATTCTCCACATTACCATAGAGGGATATTTCTAAAATGCCCAAGGCCACAGTACCCTCCCATTTAAAAATCCTTCATTGGTTCCGTATTGCCCATGGAATCAGGTTCATAAGTTCTAGAATGGCATACTGGGCCTTGGATGGTCCTCCCTTACCTACAGGGAGTTACAGACAGACCTAAACCAAGATAGTGGTGCACAATTCTTTGTCTTTTTGATAGATAATGGTAGCCACTGAACAAGTTTGAGGTGGGTTAAGTTTAGCTGCTACTCCCACAACCTCACTACCAAGTTGTAATTAAATAAATCCCAGACAAAATCCCACCATATATAAGAAACATTTATTAGCAAGAAAGTACTTAAACAGTTCATATAACTGTGAGTTAACAAAGTCCCAACTCTCAGTCCTTTTTGGTGCTCCAACCACAGGTTTGCAGGAAAGGTTTCACTCAAGGAAGACGTGTCAGTATTCCAGAGGCAGGTATGACCAGTATTAGACAACCAGAATCCCTGGAGTTTAGGTTGGAGATAAAACCATGTAACGGATTTATTCTAGGGCAGGGGTTCTTAGCCAGGGGTCCGTGAGCTTGAACTGAAATTCAAAAAAACATTATTCTTGTGGGGACATGTTGGTGTGGGTGTGATATATTTATTAAATAATACACAGTATAGTGTGTAGTAGTAAGGTGTCCGTGGTTTTCACCTGACTGGCAAAAGAGTCCGTGGAACAAAAAAAGTTAAGAACCCCTGTTCTAGGGATATCGGGGGTGGGGGGGCACGACTATCGTGTCTACAATAGTTTAGCCATTCCACACATCTGGGGTAGGTGAGATTTCACTAGTGAAAACCCATTTCTAATATTCATCATGCTATTTAATTAGCCATTATGTTCCTCTGTTAAAAATGCATTTCTAACATTCAGTACTCATTAGCAAAATCTGGTGTCGATTGAGAAATGAACATCAAAAACCCTTGTGCAGGCTCTGGAGTGTGGGCTTCTTAACTCAAATGCTAGCTTATAGTAGTTTAACTAGCCCGTACATGATTGCCCACTATATTTGCCAAAGTATTTCAAAGTAATTTTGTAGACGTTATCACACCTGGCCAGCCTCCTCTCTCGTCAGTTCCCAGCTGAAAACCCAATTGAATTCCCAGCGGTTCTTGCCTCTATGCTGTTGCGCTTGCTAACGGTGCAGAAATCTGGCGCCCCTTTCCCATCATCCACACCCAAGCTCCCCCTCCTCTTTGTCAGAACGCAGCCAAAGCCCCTGCCCTCGTCCTCTGAGATCTCCTCTGACTCCTCACCTCATTCCCAGTTCTGGTTGCGTACCCTCCTCTGTGCTCTCATATTTGCCATTACCCCATTTGTTCCTTTTGTAAGTTTTTATCTTGCTCTCTTGGGTACATCTTTGTGAAAACAAGAACCTTAAAGAAGGCAGAGATGGAAATAAGCTAATAAAATAGGGTTCCTCAGCACCCTGTGTAATTTTCTAGCATCAGGCGTAATTCTGTCTACTTGCCTGTCCTCCACTGGGTGGAGAGCGTCTCGGGGGCAGACTCGTTCAACACACCTGTTGTGCCTATTGTGGTGTGTGAAACTTGTAGGTGCTTAGTAGTTGTCCTAAAATTAAAATGCTTTTCTGAAAAGGGGATTTTTGCTTCTTCTTTACTACTCATTGATTATAGGAAATAAAATAATAAATGAGTAGTTTAGTGACTTATCTCTGGGTAGAATCTTTCCGTTCAGGTAAGTCTGCTAAGTGGCTTTACTCTAGAAAACTTAAGGATTGGAGTTTATGAAATATTAAGGATTCAAAATACCCTGGAAGGTTTCTGAAAATTCTAGATGATTGGAAGAAGGCCAAGTTTGGCATGTTATACTTACCAAGGAAAATTGCATCGTTGGCTGGGGTGGGGAGGTTTGAGATGAAGTTATTAACTTCCTTGAGTTTAATCCTCCTGTTCTGTAAGTAACCACAGCTTCTTACAGAAGGGTTCCAAATGTTCGTTATAATTCCAGAGGAATTTAGATGTTTAAAAAATATTTAACGCCACTTCTCACAGAAGAGGTGGGAGCAAGGCAGGTCTTGGCAAATTCTAGTGAATCTCCACAATTAACAAAACATTCTTTTTTGTGTAGCAAACTGGCATCTAAAGTAAGATGAGTTATTTTACACTTCATTAGGTGAGGGTTGGGAAAGTTGAAAAGTACTGTTAGGCCTCAGCCGATCAGATTACAGGACTACTGGGCTACATCCATATTATTCTGAGGAGAAAAAAGAAATTTAAGAACATCTTCATTGTGTGTTTGTGTTTATGAGCTGTTATTGCCACGGTCACTGATTATGCTGAATTCTTGGTTGTGTGTGTGTATGTGTGTGTGTTTTGTTTACTTCCCTCTAACCCTCTGCTGAGTGGTTCTCTCTCATCAGTTTTCTCTACATTGTGAAGAAAATATGACAATTTGTTGGTAAATGAATGTTTTTAAAAATCTCTAATTGGCCAAGCCTTTAGGAAAGAATGTTTTATGAATTCAAAGATGGAGAATAAATCAATATTTCTAAATTGTTTAAGCTATAACTTTGCAAAGAAAAAAAATTCACTGCAAAGTGATGATAAAGGAAATATGCTAACAGATAAGGTTGTCAGCATGTGTGAGTGACTGACTGAGAAGGGTAGAGGATTTTAACTTGAGGGTAGCAGCTGAATGAGTCCCATTGACAAAGGCTGTTTCAGAGAAGCTGTTTTGTTTGCTGGATGCGTTTGTCACCTAACCTGTAAAAGTAATACCTCAGAACTGTACCCAAATGTTAACATTAACTCTGAGTAGAGCACTTATGGATGGATTGTTATTGTGGGGATGGTTTTCCTATTATGTTATATATTCACATGGCTGAAAAACCAAAAGGTATAAAGTGTTGTACTTTGGAAAGTTCCTCTCGCCCCATCTGGCCACCCAGTTCCACTTCCAACCACAGTCATCAGTCTCTTCTGGAATTTTTCCCCCTCTTCTTTCTACTTTTCAATCCAGTCGGCCCCTGACATTTATTGATTTAAAATTTCTGATTTCAAGTGGCCTGAAGGCTCCTGACATGTGGTAATTTGGAAATTTTTTGCTGGGACTGAACAGCAGGACCCCTCTGTTGTAGTTGGGAGAGCTGGTCCCTCTCCAGGATGTAAACCCAGCCACCTGCCCAGCAGCTGTGTGCCCCCGAGGCTCTCCTGTTCTGCTTTTCTCCTGGAGCAAATAATGATCCTTGTAAATCATTAAATTAAAAAAACAAAAGAAGACAACCCTCGGTTTCTTGTGAAAAGCAACCTTCAAGAGAGAAAGCCAACTTAACTGAAGGGCCATTAACTTGAGGCTATGCATTCAAAACACAGGTATATCTGGATGGAAATATGCTGAAGAAATCCTGCACAAGTATTCCCAAATTTATAAATTTGGAGATTCGAAAGGAATTCAAAATTGATCCCTACGGTGGAATGCCAAAGATCTGATGTATTTTCACATTTTCTATAATGAGCTCATATTTCTATCACAAAAATTTTTAGCTTTTTTTCCAAAGTGGATCTCAATCCAAATTCTGACAAGGGCAAATAAGCAACTCTGACCTTCCTTCCTCCAAGAATAGGGGTGACATAGCTGCTGGCCTTGTTCATCTCTGTTTTGAGACTGCCCGATCCATTTTCTCCTGCCGGATCCATTTTCTCCTCCAGCAGAGAGCTCCTGTAGGTTTCTGAGAAAGATACCTGGAGACAGAAGTAAACCAGCCTGAGATGCCTTTTATGAATAAATTAATAGGCTCAGAGAAACAAAAAGATATTAAAGCAATTCGTACTATTGCTGACTACTAATAATTGCATTACCGGTCCTTTATGTGATACTTTATGATTTAAAAAGCACCTGCGTGGTCATGGTTTCATCAGAGTGCTATGCTATGCACGGCATGGAGATCATCACTATTTTCCATAGAAGAAAATGGAAGCTCAGGAGTTAGATGACTTATGGTTGATCAGGCAGCCAGTACAGGGCAGCTCTTCTGGGTTCTGTCTATATCACGATGGTAAGGTGTGTTGCCTAGACTCTTGTAAAATCTAGAGCTGCATAATTTAAAATAGAATGAGGAGTATGTTACGATTTTAAATGTTTTTGATGTAATGCTATTTAATGATATGCCCTAATGGCATGTTTTACTTGAAAAGGAAGAACTCCTATCTCTTATACCTTATTAATTGTTTTGCAATATTGCACATGCAAAAACCTTTCTCTCCTGCCCTTCTAGGATATAGAAAATCAACTTGCAGTTAAATCCAAAGCATTGGATGAACTGAGACAAAGTTACCTGACTTTGGAGAGTGGCACAATGCCGTTGTTAGAAGATACAGCATCCAGAATTGATGGGTTATTTCAAAAGAGGAGCAGTGTTATCAGTCAGGTAGTAGAATTCATTTGAAGTGTACTATTTCTCTTCGTATGTCTTTCCTCTTATTTGTTGTTGTTTACTCATGGAGAGTCACTCTATAACAAAAACTGCAAAGTTGCCAAGAAAAATAGTGAAGTGGAGAGAGGCATTTCACATTCTGGTTGTTTTTGTATTGTGTGTGTGTGTGTGTTGCACTGGATAATTAGAGGCAAAGCCACCAATCCCATCATCATCGGTAGGCTGGAAAGCCACTCGGTTATCTTTGTTTTGTCTAGAGTACTCAGACAGACACAAATGCCTCCACCTCCCACCCCCAACAGAACATCTAGCATTGTTTCCTGGCCAGATACACAAGAGCAACTAGGAAGAAGAAGCTAAGGTCCTCCGCGTGCAGGGAGCTGCCTCAGGGAGGGGGTGAGCCTGTGGCTGTGTAAGCTAGGAGCTTGGTCAGTGTAGGCAGACTCAGAGGTGGAGAAAAACACAGCACTGTGGTGAGGGGAGAGTAGAGAGGGAAGTTCATGTCAAAGCCTGCATTTACCCCTTCCAGGAAGAGAGCACCTAATGAGAGAAAACACAGACACCTCTAGACCTGGCAACCTTGATATTTCCCCACAATCGAGGGAGGTTACTCGTAATGCTAACCAATCATAGGTGTGCCCTTCTTTCCTAGCGTCTTCATTGTAGGTTAATCGTCATCTACAAAAATCTACTTCAACCACTTGTTCCAAAGGGATTGGGCATACCTGTATGAATGAATTCTATGGCAACCTTCAGCTTCATTCTTCCCCAGAATTCAGGCAGGCAGACAGTGAAGAGCTCATTCAGTCATTTGTTACACATATCTTGTATGAGGCACAGAGCGCACTCACTGCTGGGAGTACCTAGATAAACAAGAAAATAAATGGGCCCTATCCTTAGAAAACACAAGGGGTTTTTACCTTTTTTGTTCCACAGACCCCTTTGCCAGTCAGGTGAAAGCCACGGCCCCCTTACTAAGTCCACACTATACTGGGTATTATTTAATAAATATATCATACCCGCACCAACACATCTCCACAAGAATAATGTTTTTTTTAGCTTAAATTCAAGCTCATTGACCCCTTGTTAAGAAACCTTGCTCGAGTAGAAGAAACACACATGTACTGAAAATCTCAATACAATGAATTACAATATGATAGAAATATAAAGAAGGCATAAAGATTTGGCTATTTAAAAATGTTAAAAGCTGGTAAATCTGGGTGTCTGGGTAGGGGTATATTGGAGTTCTCTGTATTATTTTTATATTATGTTTGCAAATTTCCTGTAAGTTTTATATTATTTCAAAATAAAAAGTTTTTTTAAAAATTTGAGGCAATGAGGGAAACTGGAACATTGTATATTAGATGATATTAAGGAAATCATTCATTTTTTTAGAATAATGGTTTCGTGATAATGCTAAGAAAACATCTTTATCTTTTAAAGATATATATTCTGAAATATTTATACATGAAATGATAAGGTGTCTGGAATTTGTTTTGAATTACCTGGGCTGGGGGTTAGGGTGTGTAGTTGAAACAACATTGGCCATGAGTTGATAATTGTTGAAGCTGGGTGGTGGTATATGGAGTTCATTCTACTATTCTATTTGTGTAAATGCTTGAAATTTCCCATATTAAGAAATTACAAAATAAAAAGGCAACCATTCAAAAAAGTGCTGTGAGGAAATACAAAATAAATACAGGCAGAAGTTTTTGTCTTTATGGAGCTTAGAGTTTAAGAGGCAAGATGTGCATCCACAATGGTAGCTCAAAAAGCTTATGGGGGAGCGAATGTAGCTCCGGTGGTTGGATGCCTGCTTCCCATGTATGAGGTTGGTGTTGGATCCCTGGTACCTCCTAAAAAAAAAGAAAAAAAGGCTTATCAGTGAAACTTCATTTCACTTAATTAACTTTATAATTAATATGAAGTTGTATCAGCTGATCTCTTAAATACTAAAGGTAATGTAGAGTGTTGAAGACATTAGTGCAATTCTATTTTAATGTCTGAAAGCTCAGTAAAGGTAAGGATCATATTCTCTGCTGTATTCTTGGCAGCTAGCACAGCAGACGTTTAGTAATATTGAATAAACCTAAAGCCTTACCTTGACTCAATTATAGTAGCTTAAAGCTGAACTTCTTTATTCTGGGTATATTTATTTTAAATAAATTATTGAGCCTCAAAAAAAAAAAAAAAAAAAAAAAA
>JAQZBX010008919.1:0-18041 GCA_029593785.1 Cabassous unicinctus | reverse complement strand
TGATTCCTTTTATGTGAAATGTCTAGAATAGGCAAATCTGTAGAAAGAAAGTAGATTAATGGTTGCCTAATACTTGGGAGAGGGGGAAGAATAATGTACTGGTAACGAGATCTCAGTCATCCACCCTTAAGCTGTCCAGAGTCAGTATAGACTAGTGTTTGAGAACAAGGGCTCTGTATAAATAAAGATCCTGGCAATACCATTTTCTGTCTGCCTCCTTGGGCCAGTTTCTTAACCTCTCTCAGCCTTAATTCCCTGGTCTATTGAAGGGGGATGCTAATACCTACTCAATTATTTCTACCTTAGTAGCAGTGCCTGTATGATGTTCAATTAATGCTTCCCTACTGGCTGATCTCACTTCTAACATTTTGAAAATGTTCCTCTCTCTTGTTTCTAGTATAGTGAATTTTACCTAATGATTTTCTTACCCTTTCACTGAAACCACATGTACTGCTTCTCCATGAAGCTATAATGTTATGAGTTTCCTGTAGGAGCACTGTAAGTCGCACCCACGTTACATACAGCAACTGTAAGCAGCTTCTGAGCAGCCATGGCAGTCTCCTGTGTGGCGAGCGCCTACAGGCTTTGGGATGACTTGGTGCTTCTGTGGCAGAATCACCCCTGCCACCCAGATAGGCCCCAGCTTCTGAGAGTTCCCTCCCTTCTTTCTCTTTATCTTTAATTCTTTCTTAACTGAATGACTCAGGTTCTTTTTCTAAGCTGTGCAGCCCTGACTTTGTGTTCACATAGTTGTCAATATGACACTAACATTTCAGGATTCTGCATTGTGTTTTCACCTGTTCCTATGGGAGGCAGGGATTGAGGAAGCCTCCCTCCCACTGTGGATGGACCAGTCACCCCTGTAGTTACTAAGCAGAGAAAAGAAGGCCTTGATTACGTCCAAAACTCGACTTCACATCACAAATAAAGATGTTCAGTTGAGCCAACGTAGTGAGCACACTACATGTCTACTTTTTTTTTTTCCTACCTGAGATATAATTCATATACCATAAAATTCACCCTTTTAAAAACATTCTATGGTTTTAGTGTATTCATGAAATTGTGCAACCATCACCACAATCTAATACATGACCAGAAACCCCATATTCATTAACAGACACTCTCCATTTTCCTCCAACCCTTCCTCCAGCCCTCAGCCACCACTAATCTACTTTGTCTTGGTCTATTTGCCTATTCTGGACACTTCATATAAATGGAATCATATAATTTGTGACTAGCTTCTTCCCCTTAGCATAAGATTTTCAAGGCTCATCCATGTTCTAGCATGCAGCAGTACTTCATATCTTTTCATTGCCAAATAATATTCCACTGTGGGAATACACCATTTTTTATTTGTTCACTCACCAGATGAGGGAAATTTGGGTTTTCACTTTTTGGCTATTATGATTAATAATGAATGTTACTGTGAACATTTGTGTACATGCAAACATATGTTTTCCTTTCAGGTATTACCTAGTAGTGGAATTCACTAGTCATATGGTAACTCATTGTTTAACCTTTTGAAGAATTGCCAAACTGTTTTCCAAAGTGGCCATTTTTACATTCCTACCAAACAATGTGAAAGGGTTCTAGTTTCTCTACATCCTCACCAACACTTGTTATTATCCATCTTTTTATTATTGCCATCTTAGTGGGTATGAAGTGGTTTCTCACTGTGGTTTTGATTTGCATTTCCCTAATGAATAATAATGAGCATCACTTAATGTGCTTATTGGACATTTGTATATCTTCTTTGGAGAACTGTCTATTCAAATCCTTTTCCAAAGTTTGAGTTATTTGTCTTTCTGATTGGATAAATATGCCCACCATTGCAATTCCTCCTACCTTGACTTGCCCATTATTTTGGCAGAGCATGTTCATTTCCAGTTGGTGCTTGCTCTACGATGGTAATCAAACTTATTAAAGTTCTGCGTAACATTGGTAACATCTTGGCTTTTACAGTGCTTCACAGTTTCCAGAACATTTTCATAGACATAGTCTTATTTATTATCTCCATTTATGAATTAGAAAATAGACTCTAGGGTTAAATAACTTTCCCAAGGTCAGAAAACTAGCAGGGGTACAACTGAAAAGTGTACTCACAGCTGGTGATTCCTTTCCTGGGCTCTCTCTGGGCTGAATCTCTTGGTGCTGGTCCTTCTGGTCTTAGGGCTCCCTTCCATTCACTAAAAGTTCGCCTTGTCTGATATGTCTTCCCAAGGGTTTTCTAAATAAAGGTGTTTTTGCTTTTCATATAGGTCAATCAGCTCAAAACCTCCATGCAGTCAGTTCTACAGGAGTGGAAGATTTACGATAAACTCTATGATGACGTGAATATGATGACAATCCGATTCTGGTACTGCATGGAACATAGCAAGCCTGTGGTTTTGTCATTGGAGGCCTTGAGATGCCAGGTGCAGAAACTTCAGGTAAATTAACCAGTGCTTGGCCCAGCACGTGACTGGGGAAAATTCTAAATGGAAGAAGCACAGTAAAGGACACAAATGCTTTCGGGCTCTCCAAAGAGAAGCATCGAACCATCTTTTTAAAAGCAGCATCAAAATTATGACTTGAAATCCCAGAATAAGTCACATGAGTTAAATGAGTGAAGCTTTGTAAAATTCTACATAGAATTCCCTTCATTTTATCATGGCCATATTATTTTACAATTTAAAAGTCAAGTTGTTTTGTGGTGTTTGTTTTTTCAGTATGTCATTTTCAGTTGTTTTCTTCTTCACAATCCTAATGGTTTATTGCTGTATTGTTATAAGGTTTGAGTGTTATATTATTGTTCAATAGCAGCAAGTGTTGAAGTGTTGAGAAGCTGCCTTCTTAGGAAGTAGCCAGGCCATTCTGAGACTAATATTCCTGATATCCTTTTAGTCTCTTCAAGACGAAGCTGAGAGCAGTGAAGGGAGTTGGAAGAAACTCCAAGAGGTTATTGGTAAACTCAAAGACTACTGCCCTTCAGTTGCTGAAATAATCAAAGAGAAATGCCAGGATACTCATGCAAGGTATGCTTAAGATACAATTTGAATTTGAATGATAGATCAGATATCTTTATTTATCTTAATGACATGTGGTGAATGAAGTGACATAGACCTTATAAAGTCTTGTCTTCTTAATCATCTGAGATAACTGGGTTCATTCTATTCTGTCTCTTCTGCTTTAAAGGATCTAGCCCATGTGTATGATTCATTGTCGTGACATTTATTACCTCTTGTACAAGCATTTGGTATAATGAAATTAGAAATGCCCTGATTACAGCCCCAGTGTAACCACTTGCAGAGGGTGTAGACTAAATACCCAGTGCCATCCTCAAGGACACCAAAATCAGAAGCAGAAACAGTTTAAGGAGTGGCGGGTTGAGCGATCTGCAAGGGACTTTCAAACATGACTAGAAACAATATAAGGTGGAAGAAAGAAAGTGTTAGAATACTTCTCAGGGAGGCGACTTGTGTGGTTGGAAGGAATTCTTTAATGAACTGCTTGCTTATGGTGGAGTCTGAAAGCTCCTTCTAAAGGGGCCTGGCTCTGCTTAATTGTAAGGCTTTTATTTTGCTGAATGGGATGTAAAAGTTGTGGCTAGAGCTGATTTGCTCCAGACAGTGATGAAGAGGTTAAGCTGCCTTCAGTTACCTTCTCTACCCTTCCTCCACACACATGCAAGCCTCTCCTATCAATCAACTTGGAACAAGTATTTCAAGGGGTACTAAATTATATGCCCTGCAGTGGTGTCCTTAGTCTTGATCTAGTCCTGATTGGAGGAGGAGGAGAGGGGAAGGTAAGGAGGAACTGAGAAATATGTCTGACTCCATGTATAGTAGCAGAGCCACCCTCAAAGCATACGGGGGCACAGTTTGCTGTTACAGGAACTCAGTTGTCACCAGTATATACACACATTCAATTGTTGACACAAAAATATATTGGAAGGAATGTTGGAAAACATGCATAGCAGGAAGACTGAAGAAAATAGCACTAATAGGCTAACAGTAGTTATCACTAAATTAATGAGATGTCAGGTCATTTCTTTATTTCTCTCTTTTTTAGGAGGTACCAGGGATTGAACCCGGGACCTCGTACATGGGAAGCAGGCACTCAGCCACTGAGCTACACCTGCTCCCCTGGTCATCTCTTTTTAGCTTTCTCTTTTATTTATATATCTTTTTCTATACCCATATCTATATCTATATATCTATACAAGTTTTTTTTTCTTGCATTAAGCCTACAAGTTTTATATAGTTGTTATCTTTTTGTTTGGCAATGAGTATATATATTGCATTTATAATTAGGAAAAATCATGTGAAAAAGATCATACTGATAAGATTTTTAAAATACAGAAAAGTAAAATTGTGCCACTTTTTTTTACCATTGTCACCATTTAGCAGGGTCAAACATATTGTGAAACATGCATTCTCATGTGCTTCAGATGAGAATGTAAATATAATGCTTTCAGAAAGCTATTTGACAATATAGATAAGCCTAGAAATGTTTAAATATTTATATTCTTTGCCTCATTAATTCTCCTAGGAATCTAGTCTAAGATTAAAATCTGAAGTATAGCACAAAGCCTTTTGCACAAAGATGTATCTGAGCATTACATATAACAGCAAAAATTACAAGCTACCTTAATATCCACACTAAACAGAAATTTGGTAATTAAACTAAATATAAAAAAACAGACCATTATATATAGCCATTTAAAATTATATTTACTTATTCCTTATTAATAACATGGGGAAATATATTTTTTAATTAAATAAGAATAAAAGGTAAGCTAGAAACATTTTTTTCCCTTATTTCTACTTTTACATAGGGAAAATATTGCTTTTTAAATTAGAAAATAAATTTTATTTGAAAAATACCCTGTAAATAAGGCCATTTAAAGATACCCTCTATAAAGTAGGAGCCTCTCCTGTGTAGAGAAATTTTCACTAAGCACACAGTCCAGTGGTTTCTCCACCTTTGCCTTTGGAACATGATAGATATTTCTTGCCAGTTCATAAACTTTGTGGTTTCTGTTGAGTATTACAAAGGGAATTAAATATCCTCACTTGAACTTCAGTTTATATAATGAAGATGCCATTATTATTTTTCACTGTAATTAATGGCGTTAGCTACCCACCTGGGCTATTAACTTACTGGTAGTGCGTATATGTTGACCTTTTGCTGCGAAGGAGAGAATGGAATGAGAGTCCTGTTGATCCTGTTGCACCAACAGGTGGACCCAAGTAAACCAAGACATTGCAGAGCATTTGCAGAGGACCCGGAGTCTCCTGCAGCTTTGGAAGGCCTGTAGCAGCGCTTCCACGGAAGCTACAGCAAAACTGGAACAGCAGGAAGCCAAGTATCACCAGCTGGCAAGCATCAACATGTCTGGAAACAACCTGACAGAGATCCTGACCCCAGCCCTGCAGGCCATAAAGGTGAGTGCAGAGCCCATTGGGAAAACCAAGGCCAAGTCAGCCTAACAGATAGGTCCCGTGAGGGAGGGCCGTGACCCGGGGTTGAGACAACCCCCAGGTGAGCAGGCTATCTAGGGCACAGGCGAGGCCAGGATGTATGGGGTTGGGAGGACCAGGTGGCGACTCAGAGGCAAAGTCCAAGCAGGAGGGAACTGGGGCAGGGGGACCTAACACCACCTCATTCCAAGTCTACCCTTTCATGCTAGCAGTTCAATGTCTCATATTCAGTGTCTCAACAGAGTGTGATCATCTGTGAATAAAAGACATTAAATCTCTGCCTTTACAAGTAATCAAGGACTTGGCATCCATGTTAGTATGGCTTTCCTGTGGAAATAGTGATTTTTAGACCAAATTTGAGTTGTGCAGCTCTCTCTGTGGGTTTTCTCTATCCTGTTCCTCTTAATGAATGCCCAGAAAGTGAATAATTTTTCGTTTTAAACTGGGTGACCAGATGTATTTTGTATCTGCTGATATTGTAGGTCAAACAATCAAAAAGTATTAGCCAATTTAGAGAGATAAGAATCTAACAGATTTGATCTGTATTTCCATTCAGCTTCTACCTGATCTATTGTTTAAAACACAAAAAACAAATAAACAAAAAAAAACTTCACTGGAAATCTCTCCAGAGTAACCCTAAAATCAGTCTCTGCAAATTAATCAGCATATATCAGAAAGCATCAGGCAGTGGACAGGGTTGTGCTGATTGATAAAATGGTATTAAAGCCAAAATCCCTAAAGTGTGAGATGTTTAGAAATATAAAACACATGATACTACCCAAGTGGTCTCCAATTTTTATAAACTACAAACCTCAACTATTAGGCACTGGTTAGTTTCAACTCTGAACTGGCAAAATTCAGCACGTCGTACAAATAGTGTATATGATATAAAGAAAGCTTTTTTCAGCTATTTAAAATAAACAATTACAACAAGAAGCCACACCCACAATTTCAGGGCAAGAGGGAGAGATGGGCAGGGAGGGCATGGCATGCAATTATGTTGTGAACAGAGGAAGAAATGTTTTGTGATCCCTTTTTCCCCTCCAGGAGCTGCAGCGTGATGTGCAGAACACAAAAGAAGCCTTTCTTCAAAACTCCACACTCCTGGATCAACTCCCACAATCTGAAGAGTCCAGCACCCACATGCTCCTCTCTGGTCAATCGCACTCCCTCCAGAGGGTTTCTTATTTGGAAAAGATGCTGCTTGTGAAAGCCAATGAATTTGAGGTTCATCTTATTTTTCCATTCAAGTTGTACTCTTGAATATTTGCACAATCCCCTCAATCTCTTGGATTCTATGAAGTAATAATTAGTGCTTTGTGAACTGCTGCCTAAAGAAACTATAAAACAAAGCCCTGCACATGTCTGCCATTTGACATGATTCTAGCTCCAGTCACATGGGCAATGGGCAGATCTAAAGCAACCATTTTTTCTTTATTGGACATGTTAGTTTAAGTGACCTTAAACTAAAGTACTTTAAAATACTACTCAGTTCTTACAGTTATTTTGTCATCCATGTGCGCTAAGGTAGTCATAGAAATAGCTGATTAAAACACAGCTATTTGTTGTGTTCTTTATTCATGTTCACTTTTTGCCACACCTGTAGTAAGAAAGCTACATAGAAGACAGTGGAAACCTGATGTCCAATATCAAGTCTCAGTGCCAGCAGGAAAATAATAACTAGTAGGACAGACATTGCAGCATCCTCACTTACCCTCCTCTGCAGCCTCTTCCTCCGCCCCCCCCCCACCCCCAAGAGAATGATCCATTCATCCCCAAAGGCTCAGTGCTTTGCCAAAGGCACAAAGTGAAAAATATCTGAATATTCAAGGTCATGATGAGCAGCTGGGGGTTGAAAACAACTTGAATTTTTATCAGATCCCAACTTTCTGCTTGCTTCTGTTACATATGCACATAAAAATTGTTTCCAATAAACATTTCTCCTGTTCCAGTTTGTTCTTTCACAGTTTAAGGATTTTGGAGACTGCTTGGAATCTCTAAAAGGTCTTATTGCACATGAAGAAGAGAATTTGAATAAACTTTACCAGCAAGAAAAAGAAGACAATCCAGACTCATTCATGGTATTGCCAATTTTTGCCTTTCCTAAGGGCTCAGACTTGCCATAGGATTAAAAATAAGCTTATTATTACTCCATTATAGAACCTTGTTGCAGCCTAACTAACTTCTGAGTGCAGTCATTTATATGCCATTCACTCTTGCCCAGTTTTTCCTGAGGTCTGGAAAAGTATGACAACATAAGGATCTATTTTATTAATATTCCAAAGTAATTTTTAGTAGATTTTTAAATCTGCTTGTCTTTACTAATTAGCCTGAATGAACCGGAATGATCTAGGAATTGGCTGTTGTAATTAGTTGAATTTTTTTGGCTAGTTGAAGATCAGAGGTGAAATACTCTATTAAAATTACTTCTATATTTTTTCTTTATTACTTTATTAAATCTAGTATAGCCAACCTAAATGAATGAAAGAGTAAAAGAATTCTGGATCTTGCACCTCCTAAGGATCAATATTCATAACCTCAATCAGGGGTCAGCAAACTGTGATCCATTGACCAAATCCAGTCCCCGGCCTACTGTTGTAAATAAAGTTTTTATTGGGACACAGCCATGCCCCTTCATTTGTGTATTATCTGTAGGAGATTTTGTGCTACAAGTACAGAGTTGAATAGTTCTGACAGAGACCATATGACCTACAAAGGCTAAAATATTTACAATCAGGCCCTTTACAGAAAAAGTTTGCCAACCCTGACCTAGAATCTTACAGCAGCACTCTGTAGTGATAGCGTGAATGTTGTAGAAGAGGCTTGCTTAATATTTTGTTGACTTAGAGGCTGTCCTTAGAATCTTTTTTAAAACACATTTTTAATGAGTTTGTCCCCTTGTGATTTCAAGTTCTACCAAAATACGGGTGTTTAAGTATCATGCTTTGCTAAGGTTATTTTAAGGATTTATGTTTCATTTAATTTGCAAATAAACCAAATGACTTGTTGAAGGTCAAGTTGTTGACAGATTAAATGGCACTTGAAGATCCAGAATTGATCCTTTAAAAGAAAAACAAACCTCATTTTTCATCTTCCTAAAAGACAAAATCTAAGATCACTTTCCATTTTCTGGGCTGTTTAGATGCTGACACGTGTGCAGCATGATGGTCTAGAAAAGGCACAAGATTGAGAGACCTGGGTTCTAGGTCTAGCTCTAACACTAATAAGCTACTTGACTTTGGGCAAATTGTTTACTGTTTACTCCCTGGTTTTCCCCCCATTTCTGAGATGAGGAGAGGCCTCTTCGTCATCTATATAACTTATCAGCATCCAAATGTCCGGGATCTACTTTTTTTTTTTTCCATAGATTCATGTGCTAGCACTGACAGCCCAGTCACCTGATATTGAACATTTGAATGAAGTAAGCCTCAAGCTTCCACTTAGTGACATGGCTGTAAAGACATTACAGAATATAAACCGGCAGTGGATTCAGGCCACGGCAAAGGCACTGGAGCATTGCAGGTTAGAACATCCGCCTCTTCCATTCTCTTTCAAACAAGCAGAAGGTAATGGCTTGAGCTCGGTAATGTCACTGTTACGTAAGTCTGTTTTGTTTGTTTTTACACTTTTTCAGTGAGCTTCAGGGAATTGGATCCAATGAGAAGTTTCTTTATTGCTGTGAAAAGTGGATCCAGCTTTTGGAGAAGATAGAAGAGACACTCAAAGTGGATATTGCTGGCAACCTGCAAGCTCTCCTGGAACAGCAGAAATCGTATGAGGTAAACCCGTGCTCTCTGCCTCCCTGGTACCTCTCGCCCTGGGCAGGAGTCAGGAAAAGATAAATTTAAGCAAGATAGAGGGAGTGCCTATCAATTTCTACAGACAGAATGTATGTCTGTAAGGAGATTCAGTTGTCAGTTGATCATTGGTAAAATCCTCACACACTTCATAAATTCCAACTCTTTGTTCTGTGCCCTATTTTAATAGTGACAGTACTCCTAGATTTTCTGCAGTAGATGGAAGCCTCTAGCACAACTTTGCTTCCAAAGAGTGCAAACATTATTCCATTCTCCAAGAGCATGTTAAAGTACTTCAGTTCACCTTTGCATTTTCACTAACTACTTCTTTAAAACTTGGAGCAGATGATATAATAATAATTGTAGCATTAATAATTTCACAGAGGAGTCTCCCCCACATTGTGCTGATGTATATTTGGAAATACTCCTGGTCATTATAGGCAGATTCTGCATTTCAAGAGTGTGCATGATTTGAAAGTGTAACTTTTTAATGTAGCTGATTTAACTCTGCATTATTAGGTTAAGATCATCCAGCGAAAATGAAATCCACCCTGTCGAAAAGCTGGGTAACCTCAAATAAATTACTGAATCTCTTTACACCTTAATTTTTCTTTTCTGCCAAATGGATATAATAATAGTCCCAAGGCTGAGGAATAAATGAGACAGTGAATATTTTATATAGTGAATGCCCAATAAATGGTACTTGCTATTATAATTACACAGTTATTATTAGACCTACCTGCTTTTAAGATTATATTCATAGGTGATGTTGATTTGATAGTTGAGCATTTATTTACATTTAGGTCCAAATAATTTGAAAATTAATCACCTCACATATCCTCTGTGAACCTAGATGTTAATGGTAATATAAGTTCCAGATTAAGAAAATAAATTATGCTAGCTAATATTTTATATTTTGACTCACATACAGATGCTAGAAGCTGAAGTTTCTATAAATCAGGCAATTGTTGATTCTTTTGTCATGCAGTCCTTACAGCTCCTGGACACAACAGAAATAGAGCAGAGGTAAGCTGTCGGGGGTGCATAGTGGTGGTAGATGCGTGGAATATAATGCAGTCTGGACAGGACTTCCACCACATCCATGCCCTGTGACCATGTTAGTTGATAGACCACAATGGGGCCGGTCTTCTAACTATATGTTAGGATGGAGTCTTGCTATATGGCCATTAAAATAAGCAATGGCAGTTTTCCCAAGGGTGGGAGGGCAGGATTGGTAGACCAGAAGCTTTTGCAAACATCCACTCACCAAGTACAGTTAACTAAGATTTTACCCCAAACGATTCTTCCAAAGTAGGTTTTCCTTCTCTACCCTCGCTCTGAAGAAATTTTGCTATTTAAAAAACCATTTTTAAAGTGCTGCTGTTCCCTGCAGGTAGTTAGGTCATAGTTGTGAAAGAAGGGATTTCCCTCCCTGCTACATACATGGCTTTGGGGTCACTGGGAGTGCCTGTCTGAGCTGAGCAGAACCCTTTAAGCCAGCCAGGTGGCGGTAACTAGACCTTGTACGTGTCAGCTTGTACGTGTGGCTGACAGTGCCTGGAGGTGGCCTCATCACATAAATCTTCTCTAAAGTTCCTGTTAGATAATCTCCCCATCACCACCCATATACCACAAAATCTTCTTCTAGAATAATTAAGAAATATAAAGGCCATTTCTTCCTAGCTCTGAAGTAATAAATTCAAGCCATTTCCAGGATGATAAGCCAGTTTTCACTTAATCAGTAAGGCAAAACATGACATTTTCCATAATAAATAAAAGACCTTCTTTATCATATGAAGAGTGCTATTTACCTAGAAAATAATTAGTTGAATGGTTGCAGAAAGCATGTTCTGTCTTAGAAATTTTGTAAAGTACAATGCTCAAGTACTCAATAACACAACTAGGTACCTACCTGTTCATCTGTTTCTCACTGTTCCAATTCTTAGTTTTCCATTTAGCATTTGCATACTGTATGTTAAAACGGTTCAGCTTGTTCAAAGGAATGGTTGTCATGAGTGCTGGCAAAATACCAGATTATAAAGTGTTTGTAAATTTTGAAAATTTTTAGATAAAGTTAATTTTAAAAATTGAAGCAACATCCTTATGAACCCCTCCCCCCCAAAAAATTACCAGGTTATGTTCAAATATCTTCTGCTAAACATCTTTGCAGCCCACATACTGCCCCCACACCAAACTCTCCATCATGGTTAAGTTGAATGATGCTCAGATTTTAGGAAGTTTTTTTTGTTTTTTTTCCCCATGTAAATTGTGCATACAAATAGCAAATCTGATCACCTCTTACCCATTCCTTGATAGTTATTTTTTCTACATGTTGATATCATGACTCACTTTAGTAACTAACCATCTGTTTTCGCCAAGACTGGAATTAGTTTCAAAATTCACGATGCTAAAGGACCAGTGGCAGAGTGCCACCCAGCGGGTTCGGCAGAGAAAGGGTGACATTGACGGGCTGGTTAGACGGTGGCAGTACTTCCATACATCTGTGGAGGACCTGCTCCGCTTCCTCACCAACACCAGCCACCTGCTGTTGGCCGTCAAGAGCCAGGATTGCTACAGTCCCTGCCAAATGAGAAGTCTGATCCATGAGCTCAAGGTAGTATATTCACAGCGGTGTGAAAACAGCAGGGTGCTCATTATTTGGAAGTTGGTCATACACCTTAAATTTTGTATTTTCTATGATGTCATGGCTAAAAGTGTGCTCTCAACGATGAGGATGCCGACTGGGTGGGTTCACCATGGTCTATAGCCTGGTCTTCAGCTTGCCAGGTCCGAAACCAAATCCTATCCATTCATCCAGAAATGGTGAAACTCTGTTGGGTCACAGAAGTCAGGATGAGTGGGGAGAATGGGGAGAGTTGGAAATGACAGACTCACAACACAGAAGCTCTTAAGGGGCTAGATAAGTGTGTACATTAGACCAGTAATTTACAGTGGGAGTCATGCTTACTCTTGAAGGGAAAACTCACTTAGGCAACCAAGTGTTCTATCAGAAAATTGCATAGCATAGACTAATTAGTAGGCTATTAAGGGCATGTTCCTTTGAGCTATAAAACCATTCTTTACTTTAGAGATACAGCTAAACAAAACACCATCCTTTGGAAATCCTGTGTTTTCCTCATTCATCCAGTCATTAAACATTAATTGAGTGCCTGATATGTGCCAGTAATTGTTCTAAGGGTCAAATGTATGATGTGGACTAACAGAAGACCCCTGCTCTCATGGTGGGGCAATCAGACAAACAAACAAGAAAATATCAGATTGCTATAAGGCTTTGTAGATAATTAAAACAAGGTGATATAATGAAATGCCTGGGTGGGAGGCTAACTAATGGCCCCCCAAAAAATGTCAATGTTGTAATCCCCAGAACCGGTGGTTATGTTAACTTACATGGTAAATGGGACTTTGCAGATATGATTAAGCGAAGGATCTTGAGATGGGGAGATTATCCTGGATTATCTGTGTGGGCTTAGTGTAATCACAAGGGTCGTTATGAGAGGGAGACAGGAGAATCAGAGTCAGAGAGGGAATATGTAAGAATGGCAGCAGAGGCCAGGAAGGAGAGAAGATGTGACACTGCTGGCTTTGAAGATGGAGGAAGGGAGCATGAGCCAAGGGATAGGGATAAAGAAGCTTGAAAAGATGTGGAAATAGATTCTCCCCGGGAGCTTCCAGCAGGGATGCAGACCTGCAAACATCTTGAATTTAGCCCAGTGAAAATGGTTTCAGGCTTCTGGAAATAATAAATTCTTACTGTCCTAAGCCACTAAGTTATTGATAATTTATTATTATGGAAGCAATAGGAAACTAATTCAGGCTGGGTGGCTACTTTAGATTGAGTGATCTCTGGAAATGTGATGTTTAAAATGAGACCCAAATGATGAGAAGCAAGCTATGCAGAAATCTAGGGAAAGAGCCTTTCAAGCAGAGAGAATGGCTTGCCCAAAGTCTCCAAGATTGGGAACAAGCCTGGCAAACTAGAGGGACAGAAAGAAGGCAAGTGTGGCTTAGCCATAGCTTGTAAGGCAGGCAGAGGTAGGAAATGAATTTGAGAGGCAGGGAGGGAGGAGCATTTTGTAGTCTGAGTCTCGCTGGAATAAGAAGCCTTTGAAGAGTTTCAGTTGGTAAAGGGGCATCATGATATGATTTGTATTTTTTCAAAGATGACTCTGGCTGCTTTGAGGAGAATGGATTGTAAGGGAGCTAAAGGAGAAGCAGGAATACCAGCATATTATTTATCTATTGCTGCATAACAATGGTCATTTATTATTTCTCGTGGTTCTTGGTGTTGACAGGGCTCAGTTAGCTGGTTCTTAGGGTCTCTTGCAGTTTCAGCCAGGTGGTGGCTCAGCCTGGAGTCATCTGAAGGCTTGCCCACAATCATGTCTGGTGCTTAATATGGGAAGATTTGGATGGTTAGGACCAGCTGGAGCTCCTTGGGCATCTCTCTCTCCCGGTGGTCTCTTCACATAGAGACTTCCAGTAGCCAGACTTCTCACATGGCAGCTCATGGCTCCAAAGGAGCACGGCACAAGAAAGAGAAATCCAGGCAGAAACTCTATTGCCTTTTAGACCTGGCTTCCAAAGTCACATACATCACTTCCACCATTCTCTATTGATCAAGGCTGTCACATATACCCCTCAGGTTCAAGAGGAGGGAACGGAGGCTCCACCACTTGATGGCGAGTGGCAAGGTTCTGGAAGAGCATGTGGAACTGAGAATATTGTTGGCAGCCATTTCTGGAAAAATACTGTCTACCATAACCAGTTAGGAGGCTATTTCAATAACCTTAGAAAGTTATTGTGGCTTAGAAAAGGGTGATCACATTGAAGGTGAAAAATGGATATGTTTGTAGGTAGAGCTCACAAGACTTGCTAATGTTTTGGATGTGGTGGGTAAAGAAAAAACTAAATCAAGGATAGTGCTAGGTTTTTGGCTTGAGCGTCTTGGTCGGGGAAGGCAGGAAGAGCAGATCTTTTGACAAGTTAAATTGGAGATGGCTGTTAGACATCTATCTAAGTGGATATGTCAAGCAGTACCGTGTATCAGAAAGACAAGTGGGGAGTGGGAGGATGTTCAGTGATTTGCAGTTTCTCTTATTAGCGTGCTGCTCCTGAGAGTACATTCTGCTTTCCTACTTTGGATTTGGAATGTCTCAGATCTTCTCAGAAACACATATGTGTTGACTTTTTAAAATGTTTCTATTTTGGATAATGCCTACCTTATGCCTCCCTTGAGAGATTTGAAGACGAAGGAAATCATATTTAGAAGAGACAAAAAAAATATTTAATTCTTTTTTCTTTACTGATGAAATCAAAGGTTTTGGGAAGTTTGAATCAATTTTTAAAATTACTTCATTTTTGTATTATAAACAGCTAAGTTAAATCCCTTTTAATAAAGCCCACATGATATCCATATGGAATTTTTTAAAGCTATGCTGTTATTGGATATATCAATGTAAATGTTTATATGGCTATAAGACTTAATTGTATATACTTTTTGAATTACGCCTTTTTTATTTGTCCTCTCCTCCTTTTATATTTGTTTGGTATAATGTACATATTCTATCCTTGTAGGTTAGGAGTAAGCTGACTCTACTGTAATGATAACTGGTATTTGCTCATCATTCCAGGTCTAATATTCCAATCATTTTTTTTTAATACTGTTAGAGCCATCCATCTTGTAGGCTTTTTTTCTCTGAAGTATATTTATTTTTTACTACTTTATGCTTCTAGTCATTACACTAAGAATTTGTATTACTAATCTTTGGAAATTATTTTTAAAACTCATCATTTGGTAGATGCCGTTTATGTATTGTAAAACATTAACCTTCCATGTGAATGAATGTGTGTGTGTGTGCATTCTAAGCAGATTTGTCTAATTTCTAATTTCACATTTAAGAAAATTTCTGAAGGAAATATACACAAGCACACACAAATTGCACATTTTGACCACATCAGAAGCTTAAGAAAATCCCTTTTTTTTTTTTTTTAGAATAAAGAAATTCATTTTCAGAGATGGCAAACCACCTATGCACTAACCTTGGAAGCTGGGGAGAAGTTATTGAACACAACTAACCTGGAAACTAAGGAATCAATTGACAAGAAAATCAATCAACTCCAGGACAGATGGAAGAACACAGAGCTTCAAGTTAGAGAGATGATTAAACAGTTTCAGAGTATTGTAGAGGTAAACCTACCATTTACTTTCCCTCTCACGTTATTCAAATACAGTACACACAGTTTTTGTTTGCTGTGTGAAAATAGTAGATTTTAGGAAACCACAATATTGTGAGTTTTCCACAAACATCTTATCTTCGGCCAGTAAGATAAAATAATGTCACAAGAACATAACAATATAATAATCTTAACATTGACAAAGTTCAGTGTTAGGTATGTAAATACTTGAGGTTTGATTTTAGATATTTCCTTTCATGAAACAGGAAATTTATTTATGCTCAAGGGAAGTTCAATGTACAAAGCTAATGTTCCACATGTGGTTCTGTCCTTAGTACAGTATATGAAAATGAACACTGCTACTCCATCTTTCTCCTGTCATCAGAGGATGAACTTTTCTGCATACATATAATTTATGATTATACCTTGAAGAACCAAAATGATTTATTTGGGCCTAGTTATTCGGAAAATCATTGTTGTATTGTTATCCAAAATGCCAAGTAATTCTCAAGGCCTCCAAGCTGCTCCACAGCCTATACTACTGTTGTCTTTGAATTCTTATGTGGTTTTTAATAGTTTTTTCTTCTTCTTAATGCTAAGCCATCAATTTTCACTTTTTTTTTTCCTCTGAGCCATGTGTATGCCTAGTAGCCTCCTCTTTTCTCTGATCTGGTGTATATACCAAAACCAGATAACCAAGCTTGTCAGAGCTATATTTCCAAATAAAGAATAAATATGTGCTAAGTTAGGGGCTGAGCATTTCTTCTATGGATAAAGTATTTTATTTGGTGTGTGAATTATGTGAAATTCATTCATCAGTCAACATTTATTGAGTACCTGCTATGTATAAAGCATGACAGTAAAATTTAATGGTTTGGTGGGAGAGATAAGGACTCATAGTTTTGCTTCTCTTTTTGCATTCTTCTTAATTGAGTTCCAGGTAGTTGGTGTGGCTACACAACTGACTTCTACTTAAAAGAGGTGTTACCATAAAATTGGGTCAACCCAACTAAGTTTAAGTATCACTTGTGCAGATGAATAGAATAGCGTTTGATTTTAAGGTCTTTTCGTAATCTCAGGAGTAGAAACTTACCCTAATGAATCTATTATAACCCTAAACTTGAAAATGCAGGACACTATTTGCTGGGTAAGGGAATGTTTGAGGAAAAGTGGTGTGAAAAAATGACAATGACATTGAAAGTGGAGCCGCAGTCCTGAGATTCCTGGCCATGCTGCTTTTAACTACATATCTGTGGGCCTCTAAAGGTTCTAAAACCTCTCTGAGCCTCAGTTTTCCCATGTTAAATCTAATGATAATACTTTACCTGCCTCTCTCCTAAGGTTATTATAATTGCAATGAGATAGTAATGTTGAAAATGCTTTGGAATCTGCAAAGTGCTTTAAGTTGAAGATGACAGAGCAGTGGTGGGAAATGAAGAAGTGGTGAAAATTGAATCTGAAAGGGTCACTAAAGCCAAGCTGTGGAAAGAGGAAGAGAGAGAGCATAGGGATGCTGTTAGAAAAGAAGACAAGTAAAGTGGTAGAGTGCTTTTGATTTATGGTCCTATTATAGCATATGCCACAAGATTATCAATACTAAAAAGTAATCCTTACCATGACCTTTTAAATGTGAATTTTTCCAAAATTGAAATAGAGATACATTAGATAGGTCAGGGATAGGGGAGGCACCAGGGGGACTGGAAGAGGAAGTATTTTGAATCAAAGGCCAACCCAGTGGTTGAAATGAGCCACACGTAAAGCAACAAAGAGGCATTGAGCATTACTGTTCAGTCTTCTCTTTTAGACCACAGTTTGCTCAAGACAAGGAATTGGTTTCTGTATGATTTATAAAAACTTACTAAGTGAAAAAAAAAAAAAAATTACATGGATTAAATGAATTATTCTGTTTCCACAATTCATTTTTAAAGAGCAAAGTACTTACGTTTAATACTGTTTTCAAACAGACCTGGAATCAGTGTGAAAAGAAAATCAAGGAGTTGAAAAGCAGGCTGCAAGTTTTAAAGGCAAAATGTAAAGATCTTCTTCCAGAACTTCATGAGGACCTCCATAAAGAAAAGGAACTGATTAAGGTACTGAAATCTGAAGTGAAGTGGTGTTGAAGATAATCATGTCACTGTTTCCTGAGTATTTGAAGTGTTTGTGTATTTCTCTTTTGCAATTGAGTTTTCATGTTGAGTTGGAAAACATTTTTTCCTATTTTCTGTTTAACATAACATCCTGATCTCTTAAGGAATTGGAATTGATGCTTTTGGATATCCACGCGTGAAGATGAGAAAGACGTTTACAAAAAATAACTTATTAAAATTTGGGTAGTTTTATCCTTCAGTTTCGCTTTCTGTCCGTTCCTCCTCTGTAGTATAAAATGTGACCTCTGAGAGTACATTGAAAGCTGTCCCTTTGAATGAGCTTGTCTTTGAAATGACAATAATTTACTTTGTAGAAGCTACTAGGTTGTTTTCTTTTGCTCAAGTGTAACATTTTTATAAAACTTTCTGAAACAGGGGAGCAGATGTGGCTCAAGCAGTTGAGTGCCTTCTTCCCATATGGGAGGTCCCAGGTTCGGTTC